>CM030362.1:74834358-75131220 GCA_017893485.1 Hemerocallis citrina | reverse complement strand
TTTTGGGTCATAAAAACCAACATAAACAAATAGAATAACTAATACAAATATAAGTTATAATTAAATTTAATGTGCATTATAACATAGAATTTATTTTGGAACGACTACAATTGCGATTAACAATTAGAAATGAGTTTTTAACAAGCAACCGAAAGTAATAATGATAATAACAATACTAATAATGATAATAAAAATAATAGTGAAATAGATATAATAATAATAATATATGTCAAAATGCAATTTCGGTTTTAACAAATTATTAAAATAATCCAAACAATATATAGTACAAGAAGTAGATCAGATTGAAATAGAAATTGGGGTTAAAATATACCATTATTCAAAATAAATAAATTTTCGATTAGAAAATATTTTAATATAAAATCCAAAAAGAATTTAACACAAGGTAAATTATAATTAATCAAAATACAGAAAATATTCAGAAAATATTTATTTACGGAACCAAGGGTTACAGGTACAAACTCGAATATTTCTGTATTTGTCTCTATCCCTGATTTCTTATTAATTCAACTTGCACACGTCTATGGTTTAAAGTTGCATCATAACGTTCACACAAATATTATTGACGTATTTTGGGGTAGGGAATTGGAGAATATTGCTAACGTTCAAAGGGTTTTAGAAGGGGGGGGGGGGATGTTGACTGTGTGTCCCCAAACTTTGTAGAATTGGAGTCAACTCTACAGGAACCGGGGGGGGGGGGGGGGGGATTCAGTAGTGTTTATGTGTAACACCATATTCTGGAATGTTAGAGGGCTTGGCAAGGCTGCCAAGCGTAGAATGGTATGAGAGGTTATTAGGAACTATAATATTGATTTTGCAAGTTTGGAAGAGACTAAAATAGCTCAACCAACAGACAGGGTTATCAGGGATCCAAGCTAGATCATATCTAGGTATGGAGGGTAAGGGAAGCTATAGAGGCGTCAGGGGAGATCATGGTGGGGGTCAATACCAGTAAATTTGATGTACTGGATGACTAGGTTGGGAACTACACAGTCTCGGTTGTGGTCAGAAGAAGGCAGGACGAGTGGCAGCAAACCATCACGGCGGTGTATGACCCAAATGAGAGGAACCCAAGGCAACACTTTTGGGATGAACTCTTACATATCAGGAGAAGGTGGAGTTTACCGTGGATTGGGGGGGGGGGGATTTGAACATCGTCAGGAACACGTATGAAAGGAGTGGAGGCCTAGGCAATGGGCAAGATATGAGGAAATTCAATCTCGTGATATCAAGCTTGAGGCTGATGGACATCCCAATTAATGACCGACGTTTTACGTGGTCCACCCGGTGCAGGGAGCCGATCCTGGCTAGGCTAGACCAGATTCTAGTATCTACTGATTGGGAAACGAAATTCCCACTGGGAATGGCATGATCATGTATTTGTAATACGTCGAATCACTTCCCAATCTTGATTGGTATGGGAGAAGAGGGAAGGAGAAGACGGAGAATCTTCCGGTTCGAAAAATGTGGCTGAACAACCAAGAATGCAACGCATTGGTCAAGACATGCTGGGAAGAGGGGCACGGGATAGTTGAGTCAGCCGCAGACTAAACTAAAAACTTTCTACTCTAAGAAGAATGCTAAGAAATTGGATAAGGTCTCGTTCGGGAATATATTAGAAAGAAAATTTGATATCCTTAACGAGATTGAGGAACTTGAAAGACAGGAGAAAGTGGGTCAACTGGACGATAACTAGTATCAAAGATTAATGACGTGCGGGCAAGTTATTCAGGAAGTCTACATCAACGAGGAAATTATGTGGCGGTAGCGTTCCAGGGTTAAGTGGCTTAAAGAAGGGGATGCAAATACCAAATACTTCCACACGGTAGCCAGTATGCGACAAAGAAAAAACTACATCCACTTATTGGATATCGATGGTATACCGGTTTCAAACGAGAAACAGTTAGTGAACCATGTTGATGTTAAGTTCAAGGAATTATTCGGACAAAATAGAGATGGTCAAACCGAGTCTATTGAGAACATTTGGGAGGAGTTTCAAGGAGATACACGAGAGAAAGATGAGGCTCTGCAAGATCCATTCACATTGGCGGAGGTGAAGGCAACAGTGTGGGGAATGGGTCAGGATAAGGCTCCAGGGCGAGATGGGTTCCCTATCTTTTTCTTACAGACAGTTTTGGGATACTGTCAAACTTGACATCATGGATATCATGAATGCATTCTTTGAATGTAGTTTGAATCTAGAGAGACTAAACTATGCCCATGTTTGCCTTATTCCTTAAAAACAAGTGGCGAGGGGGGTGAATGATTTTAGGCCTATCGGTTTGATTAATTGCTTAGTCAAGATCATCACGAAGGTGCTCGCCAATAGACTGGGAAGGATCATCGGGGACATCATAGAAGACTATCAGAGTGGTTTTATTGCCGGGATGGATATCTTTGAAGGGGTGGCATTAGTACCGGAAGTAATACAAGACACGAAGAAACGTAAGTAGGCGGGATTCATGCTTAAATTAGACTTCGAGAAGGCATACAACAAGGTCGAATGGAAATGCTTATTGGAGATTCTTGAAAGAAGAGGGTTCGGGAGCAGGTGGATCGGATGGATAAATACTTGGCTAAAAACGTCCAAGGTAAACGTGCTAGTAAACGGGGAGCCGGAAAAGGAAATCAGATGTAGGCGGGGACTTAGACACGGAGACCCACTATCACCTATGTTGTTTACTCTGGTGGGGGACGGGCTTCATAGAATGCTACACGCCTACAGAGTACATGGTCTGATTAATGGTCTTGGTATGAGGAGGGGGATCTCTGCAATTTTGAACATCCAGTATGTGGATGATACTTTGATTTTTGGGGAGTGCGACATTGCGCAGGCTACTCTGTTGAAGTGGGGTTTATATTTATTTGAAGAGTGGTCAGGACTTAAGGTCAATTTCCACAAAAGCTCCATCACATTTTTAGGAGATTCCGGGGAAGGAAGGAACACCATAGCCAGTATTCTTAACTGCCCAATCCAGAAACTGCCAATTAAGTACCTCAGATTGCCAATCGGAGCCGGGAAGATTAGAAGGCTGGATTGGCATGGCCTCATACAGAAAATTGCTAACAGATTAGAGGGGTGGAAAGGTAAAATGGTGTCCTTAGGGGGACATCTGATTTTGGTTAATTCGGTGGTGAAATCTATACTGCTTTACTTTATGTCTTTTTATGAAATTCCGGTATGGGTTTCAAAAAAAATTGACAGACTTAGAAGATGGTTTCTGTGGCATGGGGCAGGGGATGGGAAAGGGTACGCTTTAATCAAATGGGACATAGTCTGCAAACGAAAAGAGCTGGGGGGACTGGGGGTGATCAATATTCGCCAGATGAACCAAGCCTTACTATGCAAATGGTGGTGGAAACTAAAACTGAAGACTAAGGCTAAATGGGGTCAACTCATAAGGGCGTCTTACTTGAAGAATGGCTGCATACACCAGAAACAGAAAAATAGGGATGCAGCGTCCAGGTTCTGGCGTGGGGTCTCTAATACGAGAGACATATTCATCTCAGGGGCTACGTTCTCCATTGGAAGTGGGGATACTACGTGTTTGTGGAAGGACAAATGGTGCGGACCGATTAACCTAAAGAGAAGATTCCCAGAGGCATACAAATTTGCCACTAATAAATATGACCAGGTGGCTAGAAATTGGAGGAATGGAGACCAAGAATCACAGGGAGGTTAACCAGTGAAGCAAGAAGACAAAAACACGATCTTATTGAATACCTTTAGGATTGGAAACCAACAGGGAGTGACCATCAAGACATTATTAAATGGGAGGCAGAAAAAGGTGGTGTCTTCTCGGTTAAATCGGCATATAAAAGGTTAAACGATGGAGGTGTTAGAGTCTATGACCCAGTCTGGAAGGCAAAAGTGCCACTTAAAGTGAGGACATTTAATTGGCTAGCACGTATGTAACACCCCGTTTTGTACTGTACCTGAATATATGCATATGTGTATGTATATTGTTGGTATGCGTGCAATTGATTGAAGTATTATGGGTCGATTTTGCCATCGTTGTGGATGGTTAGGTCTACGGGACGGTTTTTGGAAAAGTTGCATTCCAAAGATGCACGAGAACGAGACGGACCGATACTAGTATAACTGCTAGTTTTCGGCACGACGCACATGCAAATATAACACAGTATGGTACTACGGTGAATGTAGGTTGCATGTGCTCGTTAAAACACGTGTCTCACACTCGTTGGAGCTCATTAAGAGTTAAGTTGGGCAGCCAACATAACACACCTCAAACCAATGGGCTAAGCCATGGTTTTGGGGCCTACAAACTACCTATAGCCTAACCTACACCCCCCCCCCCCCCCCCCCCTCTTGTCAAATCCGGCCCCCACCTCCATCACCCTTCATTTTCCACTTCATTTCCCCCCATTTGCTCTGGAATTTTTAGAAGAGAACACCCCAAGTGAAGGAGAAGAGAAAAGAAGAAGGAAGGGAAGGAGAAGGACCAAGAAGGAGATTTCCAAGAAGAAGCTTGAAGAGATCCCTTCTACTACTACAACCTAAGGTGGAAAGTTTCTCTAAACTTGAAATTCTTGTCTTTTAATCAAATTTGGTTGCATGCATGTGTGTTAGAATGCATAGGATTGCTTTTCTAAAGTTAGAAGTAGAAGTCAGAATGGAACTAGAGAAAGCTGGTTCGGAGTGCCATGTTGTGGATTTTTCCGAGAGCACAATATATTTAATTAGACCACAAAATTAAAAGGGCTTGTTCATTTATGTGTTATGATCATTCATGAATTATTTCAGATTTGTATATGATCATTTGATGTGCTAATAAAATTGTGAGATGGATATATGTTGTAAGGCAGACTCAGGAAAAGTAAAACAGAATGGTTGATATTGTAGCAATTTTCGTAATTTATTGAAGCATGATTTTGATCTGAAATTTTTACTTATTATTTCTGAATGCATTTTGATTATCTAAAAAAATCAGTAAATTTTTTGGATGGTTTTAGAGGCATGAGAAAAATCTATCTATGATCAGTATCTGAGATTGAATTAAGAAAACTGGATGGTTTCTGAGATAACTTGCAGTAGCTATTACTCACTGAATAATTAGAATTTTGACATGAGGTCTTTTGCATTATGTTGGGTATGATGTCTAGTGTCATCACCATAAATTTTGTGTCAATTGGACAAGTATGCAATTTACTGTGATTTTGTGATTGAGCACTGTGCTGTTTTCAGCCAGTTTTGACACTCTGTAAAGATTGGTAAATTGAGACCTGTTAGAGGCAATTGTTGAGGATCATGACACAGGAGAGAGTTGTAGGGGACACCTAGACCTTTCTAACAAAACTAATTTGAGGCAAATCTAGAAAACAGTTGAATTATTATGATTTTTGTAAGACTGGACAGAGGACGAGAGTAGAGCTGAATGCTCTGAATTGGAGAGACCAGTTGTGTACTGGGTGTATTGATGATAGATGAGTGTGTTAGGGTGATTTAATGGTATAATTTGGGCTTGTGACAACTAGAAACTTGTTGAGGACACCCACACCCTCATATAGAAATTGAGTTCGTGTCGTTCTGATGAACGAATAGGGTTTCGTGTTACTGGTAAGGTGCAGCCCGTGCACAGGAAGCACGCAGGTTGGAGCTTAAAAAGCTATTTCAAGGACTTAGACGGTTGAATCTAAGCTCGTGATCAACTAGGGAGTTGTAGCCTAGGATCGTACCTTTCCAGGTTGGGGCCATACACTCCAATCGGAGTTGTATCAATAGAGGGATGACCATTTTGAGATGCGGGCAGAGACCCGTAGGTCGCTTAGTCTGGGGTTGGATTAAGGGTTGTGGAACCTTTTCTTTCCCTTGTGTGTGAGCTGAGTCGGTGACTCGTGTCTAGGGATGGTTGGTCTCTGTTATTGTGATGGCTGATTTCCCCAAGTGGGATGTGTGACTCTAGTTAGTCACTAGGATAAAGGATACCCTGCACCTATCAAGCCCATATTATTAAACTTCTGCCGAGCGTAGGACGTCCGAGCATGCCAGTGAGTGGAGCTCACGGGGCAATTATATATTTACAGCCGTGGTAGCGGCAGGCATAGGCCATTATGCTGGACAAGTCCAAGCCGGGGAAGTGGCGAACCGGACCGGTATCGCCAGGGGCCAGGGGCCAGAGGCTGATAGGCAAGTGTGGAAGCAGTTCATTCTTACCCGAAATAATTAGAGTAAGGTAGGGGTTAGAATGGTTATTAAGGGGTTGGAAAATTGTATTAGTCCTAGTAAACCATAGTCGGTGTTGTATCTTCCAGTCGTAGGGATACGTTCTCGGCCGCTCATGGATTGAGTCCCCAGCTCGTATCTCAATCTGTTGATTCCCAAAGATCTGCCGAAGTAAGGTGCGGGAGGCCCGGAGGATTTGACCTCCCGTGGTGCTCACGTCCCTAAAGCGCGGATTTGTGTTTTGTGTTTCTTTTGGTATATATCAGTTCATTACCCGATGAGGGGTGAACGCGCATGCGAGAGTCCATAAATGGACATGTGGAACCAAGGGTCGTAAGGACCAGGTTCAACGTGTTTTCTAAGGAGGTCCGTACGCGGGTACCAAGTGGCGGTGACCACTTGGGCACTGCAGGGCGGAATTAGACCGACCGTTGCAATCTCCTTGGGCGACGGACAATCTATTGGGAACTGGAGTGTGTACAAGAGTAGGGTGCATGGTGAGGGTTCGAATCCCTATATTGTGGAGAAAGACGGCTAGATTTAGGGGCGTATGTAGTATGTGATGCATTCGTGCTCCAAAGTCTTGCTTGCATTAGAAGTTAGGCATGTGAGTTTGCTGCATCTAGACTTAAGGTCATGTCATAACACTGCACTAGAACCCGAATTCACTAAACCCTTGTTTTTGGCACATCACCTTTCTATTTTGCATAAATTATTGGTTGTGATTGAATTTTAGAAGATCGCTGTTATCACCAGCTTTGCGTCAGTCGAAGTACTGACGTTTCCCACCTTTTAGGTATCGGTTATACCTTCCGAACAGGTGCAGAGATATCAGAGTCGTGCAGCAGAAGCCTGAAGCTGAAGAGCAAGTCCCGGGGGAGCCGATGGGCCGCTCAGCGAAGTTCCACAAGTAATCAATCGATTACCATTCCAGGAGGCAACTGATAGCTTCACAAGAGGAGTCTGTAAATACTTGTAATAAATTGTAATGAATTGATGTAATTTGTACTCCTTGTCCAAGAACAAGTTATCGGTTGTAATCAATGATGTAATGACTTATTTGGCAATAAAGAAGTTTTTAAATTTCCATGTTATTACTGTGTTGAGATGCATTTGAAGGTAAAGATTCTGGAAGGTGTCACGGATGTCCGGTAACGGGGATCCGGGGCGCTACAACGTAGCAACGCCATCCTAACACGGGATAACTTGGATAGGAGAAAGTGGCAAGGTCTGGCAATTTGTGTTATGTGCAGTCAGGAGGACGAAACGGTGGACCATCTACCAGTGACGTGCAGTTTCGCGAGGCCAATATGGGGGGATCTACTTAACAAAATCGGTAGCCAAGGGGCAGGACCACAAACGATTAATGATGCCTGGGGGGAGTGGAGAGAGGAACACATTCACAACAGCTATATTGACATTTGGGATATTGGGCTAGCGGCTATATGCTGGGGTCTTTGGTTAGAACAGAACAATAGAATTTTTAGAATAACTCACAGACACATCATGCATCCTCAAATGCTTTCCAAGATTATTGCTAATATCATATTCTAGTGAAATACGACAGGTGAGGAACAAACAAAGAAGATCAAGGATATGTACACGAACAGTGCCGCACTTCAGGCTGAATCACAGTAAAGGGAAGGTACACCACAAGAGGGGTGATTGCGAGGGATGAGGAGTGAAGAACAGGCACCTTTGCTGCACTCAGTGGCGGAGCCACACCAAGCTCAGGGTGAGCCGCCGCTCCCCTTGGGCTTGGGCAACTCCCTTGTAAAAAAAATTATATAATATTTTTAAATGTAATCCCATACAGCTCGCTCCCCCTGAGGCCCACACCCACACACTACCCGACCCGATCCGCTCCCTCTTTCTTACGCTACTCTCTTCTACATTTTAATTTTTCTTTTCTCGATCTCCTCCAAAACCTAGCTTCGAAACCCTTAATTCCACTGTCAAATCCTCCTTCCCCAAATTCTCACTGACATCTCTGTCGTCTCCTCAACGCTGTTATAGTCAACTCCGAAGGCATCGAAGTCGGCAATTCGCTCATCTTCGAAGGCGTTGAAGTTCCCAAGCCGCTCATCTGCCAAGTGCCAAGGCGTCGTCTTCATTTCCAAAAACCCTTACAAGGAGTTCGGTCTTCATCTTCACAGTCAGAGTTAGGTATAATTCATATTTAAGAATATGAGATAATTATTTGAGATTTGAGATTGTTCAAAATATATATATATTTTTAAAAAAAAAAAAGATTTGAGATTGTTGAGAATATGAGCGGATGTTGCGGATCTAGGTTTGAAATTTGATATTTGAGAATATGAAAAAATTTGAGATTGAAGTCGCAAGTCGCAATTTCTATATATTGAGATTTGAGGCTGTTAAAACTTATAACTAAGCTTGAGATTTCAAGTATTAGTATCAGATGATTTCTTATGAGATATTAATAGAAAATTGAGTGACCATTTAGGCCCTTTTTTAGAACACAGTTTAAATAACTAGGAAATTAATTTTCTATTATAATTGTTTCTGATTGATCTTATCCTTCTATTTAGGCGTGACTGTTTTTGATGAATTTGGTTTTGCTCGTCATTAGGAAATAGGAATGAAACCTAATTTTCTAAGGCATGATGCAATTATAAGCTCACTACCTTAATTAAAAGACACGCTCGTTGTTTGATACTAATTTAATTTCTAACAATATTCAAACAGTTATGGATGAAAATTTTTAGATCTAGTGATTTCGCTCTCGGTGGATGAAAATCCTGGCTCGCCACTGGCTGCACTTTGTTTTCGGTTCATGTAGTTGAATGTTTGTTTCTTCATGTATTTTGTTCTTGTATCTTGAGATAGGTATTTTTGGGAGATGTTAGGGTGAGTCAATTCCATGTATGGCTGGGGGACTCATATTTTGTTCAGGGAATGACCATCATGGCCCGCATGTGGGATACATGAACATCATTGTCTGTTACGTGGTTTTTGGTTTTGTTAAAAGCTTTTTAATGAAACTCGGGGGGGCCTAGGCCAACCTTTTATGATAAAAAAAAACATTGCTAATTCTTTGTATCACAGAATTGCTGCCATTATCTCGTACACTTCTATCATAATAGATCAGCATGTATGAACTGAATATATTGGTTGAACTAAAGGTTTCTCACCTGGGTGTCATGTATTACAACCAGTTACTAAGACTTGCTATATGTTTTCTTGCTGCTTCTCAGAAGTGCAATCAATTATCAAGTTAATTAATATTTGTTTTGTCAGCATGCTAGCTAGCTTTTTCAGTTAATCCGTACAGGACTTTCGTTCATGTCTCGATCTGGTTAATTGGGGCTGCTATTTTCTTATTGTTTCGTTTGCTGAAGTTAGCAGCTTTTGGAGATAATATTGTTGTTCTTTCTTTTGATTTCTCTTTTTGTAGCTTTGGCTTTCGTTCAGTTGTTTCGATGCTCTATATTTTTGAATTTTTAGATCATGTAAATGGTTCTTTAATATTTTTGTATTATTTGTTGGCTGTTGTCATTTGCTTCCTCCCCACACAGTGTTTGTTCTTGGTATTGTTTTCCCTGCTTCTCTTGTTGTTTCCATTGGTTTACTTTCAAGCCTGTGTTGGAGGAGGGTGTCGATTATCTGTTTTTGTTTCTATTTGTTGCTGATTTGTATTAACTCCTCCATTATTTCTGGGATTGGTTCACAAGTAGCTGTTTCTTCTTGTTGATTTCTCTATCCATTTATACTGGGATGAGACTAATAGGGTTAAATTTGTTTATGATATTTACAAATTTCTTGCATTTCTTGCTTCCAAAGCTGAAACTTCCATTTACTTATACCTCTTTCCTATTAAATGATTCTCAGGAACGTCCGTTCCTGCGTACCGTGCGAGACACCCATCTAGCTAGTATTTTAAAAAGCGAAATGCAGTACAAAATAACGAAGCTAGGTTATTTCCAAACATCAGAATAAAACATCATACAGTACCAACAAAAAGAAAAAGTAAAAAGGTACCATACATAGACTATAAGAATGAAACACAAGATAAGGATCAGCTCCAGAAATGTAAGTCACTAAATCAGCCTCATTTTTAAAGTTAGCTCCAACTCCTGTATGTCTTCAAAAACACTGCAACATAAAGAAGACCCATATCCACAATAGCTACCCTTGCTCATTCATCAATTATCACATCTGCAACTAATAAATGAATGATCAGAAAGAAAACAGGATGATATTCAATTTCTTTGGCCCTGTCATGATATCAATTATCATATCTGCAACTAAATCATTAAAAGGGGTCAAAATAATCTTATTTAGGCGAAATGTCAGACAAAGAATGGATGAAATAGTTGAAATTCTGAATTAATTTATCAATAGAAAACTGTTTCTTGACAACAACAAATTTGTAATTTATTTCAGTACAAACTATCCAGATTAACACCATCATAGCAAGGTCCCAACTCATTCTGTAAGAGCTATTATCCTTTTTTTTTCCTTTTCAATCACACCACCCAGATTTCTAAGTATCTTGTTTGCCTTTGATTTTCCTAGCATTATAAAAGAACAATGGTTAAATAAATGATTAGCATTCTCATTGTCTGTTACACAGCACAGAACGTTTTGTTTTTTTTTATGACGACATGGGTTTTTTTTATTGAGAATATCTACAGGGAGCAATTTTTTATTAACAACAAACCAAACTAAAATTCTGGTCATAAGAGGGGCTACATTTTGCCAAATATATTTATAGAAAGGTGATACTAAACCCTCATTGTTAAGAAAGGTGTAAAAGGATTTATATTATATGTGCCAGTGTTAGACCATTTACATGTATATCATCTCTAGCTTGCCATTCATACGAGTCTAATACTACTAATCGCTTAACGTATTTAGAGAAAAGTTCAACATATAGAAATCTCCTAAAAGGAATAATCTGCACTCTAATATTGTCAATAATAGTGAACAAAGAAGCAACCATAGCATTAGGATTAGAAGCAATGCCAAAAAGATTATGGAAAACAGATGATAACTTGTTATTGCAATAATTAGTCCATAAGGTCACAGTATCTCCTGAACCACAATTTTTTTCAAGTCACTCTTTAGAACGACCAAAAGCTTTCCACACTTGCCTTCCAAAATGAAGAAGCTGTAACTGAGAACTTGGTATGTAAATCCCAAACTTTGTTTCTTTTATGGTATTCATTTTTAACCAGTTCTAATTCAACTTCATATTAGGTGAAGTGAATGCTAAACATATATATTAGTTAAGTTTCAAAAAAGCAATCACTAGCTTCGTTCATACATGTTCAGAATAAAATCTTCTCAGAAAAGCAAGAAGAATATTAGGGTCTGCGCTTATCCAATCTCTAAAGGAACATTTCACTTCTTATTGGGATTATTTTTTCCCCTTCGATGCCATGCTTATCCTCGATGAGTGATGCTTTAGAATCCTCACTTTGTATTCATACCCCAAACTCATACCCTACTCATTACAAAATGCAACCATCTAGCCATTTTGGCATGGATGTGTTTTTTGTGGTTTGAAGTTGGGTGTATAAATCATATTCCTCATCTTCGAATACCATCCTTTTTTACACCTTCACATTATGATCGATGAATCCATGATATAGCCGCAACATTCTCCCTTTTTTTATACTAGTGGGAGATAAGAATCTAGTCCATGGCTTCCTTTTTACAAATATTCCCTACCATTATTCCTTTCGAATTACTATACTTAATTAGGACGAAAATTCCGGATTTTTAAAATAAAAAATTTTGCGGATAATCTGGAAAGTCTTGGTCAAATTAGATTTAGTGGAGATCGATCCCACAAATAGGAAATTCACTTGGTCAAATTTGCAAGCTAACCCTACTTTGGCAAAATTAGACAGAATTCTGGTTTCCACGGATTGGGAAGACAATTTTCCACTTGCTAGGGCTAAAGCTTTGATTAGATTTACTTCAGATCATACGCCGCTAGCATTGGATTGCGGAGAGGGTGAAAGAAGGAGCACACACCAGTTTAGATTCGAGAGGTCGTGGACGTTATGCGATGGAATTCAGAAGATTATTGAAGGAAGCTGGAATGCGCCTACTACGTCTGATACATCAGTGGGGTGTTGGATTCAAAAGATTAGGAGGCTAAGAGGAAAGTTGAAAGAGTGGGCCCGTGCGGAATTTGGTCAGAACCAAAGATTCAAAGAAGAAATAGGGATGAGGATAGAGCAATTGGAACTTATAGAGGAGGAAAGAGACTTAATTCAAGACGAATTTGACGAACTTTATAGAAATAGACAAGATATACTTCAAATTGGAAGGATGGAAGAATATTACTGGAGACAACGATCCAGGATTCAGTGGTTGAAGGAAGGAGATGCTAACACTAAATTTTTCCATAGAATTGCCAATGGAAGGAGGCGAAATAACCATATCTTTGGGTTAAATGTGGACGGTGTTTGGTGCGAGAGCGAGGACAGAATCAAGAATCACATCAACGAGAGATATAAGGAGTTGCTGGGTAAAAAAAAGGATTATAGATGTCCGCTGAGTCAGAATATGTGGATGGATTCAAGGATTAACGGGTCAGATAGCATTGAAGGGAGCTTCAACGAAGAGGAAGTACTTTCAGCCATCAGAAGTCTAGGTCAAGATAAGGCTCCGGGGCCAGACGGATTTCCATTATTCTTTTACACCTTATACTGGAAAATCGTCAGAGAGGAATTCATGCGTATTGTTCAAGATTTTTACAAGGGGAAAGCGGAGTTAGAAAGACTAAATTATGCGAATATTGTGCTGATCCCCATGAAGCATGAGGTTAAGGATGTCGGAGACCTAAGACCCATCAGTCTTCTCAACGGTTCCTTCAAGATCATTACCAAAGTGTTGGCTAACAGATTGGGTCCACAATTGAAGGATATCATTGGGGAATCACAGAGCGGTTTTATTAAAGGAAGAGACATCATGGATTGTGTCGCCTCGGCTCATGAGATTGTTTTTAGAGGAAGCAAGGAAGAGACAGATGGCTTCCTTTTTAAAGTGGATTTTGAAAAGGCTTATGACTCGGTTGAGTGGGATTCGGTAGATGAGGCTCTGCTACTTAAAGGATTTGGAGAAAGGTGGAGGAAATGGATCTATCAGTGCATTAGAGGAGGGAAATCGTTCATCATCGTTAACGGAGCGCAAGGGAAGGAAATCAAATGCAAGAGGGGTCTTAGGCACGGTGACCCACTGTCGTCGCTGTTATTCGCAATTGTAGCAGATGGACTTGCAGAGATGATAGCCAACGGCAAAGATGACAGAGCTAACTTCGGCATTAAAATCAAAGGAAGTTCAGAGCCTATTTCAATTCTTCAGTATGCTGACGATATGCTTCTGTTTGGGTCGGCATCGGAAGAGGAGATCATAGCTATGGGGACGGTTTTGAAGTGCTTCGAGGCTTGGTTTGGTTTGAAGGTCAATTTTAATAAGAGTTTTGTCATTCAGCTGAGCGACAACTGTTCAACCCCAATCTCTGTGATTCAGCAGATGCTTGGATGCAATAAGGGGGAGTTCCCACTGATATACCTAGGGATCCCGATCAGACCTGGAAAACTAACTAGGGAGGATTGGCAACCTCTTATAGATAGGATTGAAAAAAGGTTAGCTGGCTGGAAAGGGAAATTGTTAACTCTGGGGGGCAGGATCACCCTACTGAATTCTATCATCAACAGCATTCCGATCTATCTTATGTCCATTTATGAACTACCAGTTTGGGTTATTCACAAGATAGATAAATGTAGAAGAAGATTTCTTTGGAAAGGAGCGAGTGAAGGAGGTAAGGGGATCCACCTTGTTAGTTGGGGAAGGGTTTGCAAAGGGAAAGAGTTTGGAGGTTTGGGGATCATTGATCTTAGAGATATGAACAGAGCTCTGCTCAGTAAGTGGTGGTGGAAGTTGGCTAACCGAAAAAACAATTGGTGGTGTAAGTCCCTCACTAATTATCGGACAAGGAAAAAATTCAGATTTGGGGGGAAAGGAGTTAACAGTAGGAAGTCCTTTTTTTGGAAAGGAGTGTGCAGGACGGGCGATCTTTATCATAGCAACACCCTCTGTAAGGTAAAGAATGGCAAGAATACAAGATTTTGGAAAGACAAATGGTGCGGTAATAACTCACTGATGGGACTGTTTCCCTCTGCAGCGGAGGCTGCAGTTTTAAACACACTATTGTGAGCGACGTTTGGAGGAACAACACATTGAGACTAGATGTCAACGGCTCTATTGATCAAGATTCAATCTGTCAACTACAACTGGTTAATAACTTCATTCGCTCAGAAGGAAATTACACTGATCAATCGGAAGACGAGAGAGGGTGGTCATTGGAGGCGAGTCGTAAGTTTACGGTCTCCTCATTATACAAATGGCTGAATGACGAAGGAATTAGAAACGAGTTAGCGGATATCATTTGGGGTGCTAGCGTTCCCTCCAAAGTTAAAGTTTTTTTATGGTTGGTGGATAAGGATGCGATTCTTTTGAAGGTGAATTTGAGGAAGCGGGGAGTGTTGGATAATGCTATATGTAATAGATGCCCTCAGCACGAAGAAGACACGAATCACATCTTTTTTCATTGCCATAGAGCTAAATGGGTTTGGGAGAGGGTAGGTCACACCTTTGGGGTCTTACAATGTCCAGGGTCTTTCTATGAGATTTGGGGGGAAATTAGATCTAGCAGGAGTAGAAAAGAAGATAGAATAGAGTGGGATCTCGTTGCTGCTTCAATTATGTGGAACCTATGGCTAGATCGTAACGACGCTTGCTTCAATAACACTAATCATAGGCTATCTTTCCTGATTCACAAAATTCACTTCTGCTGTTATGAATGGACAGGGCTACTCAAATCCAGGAAGAAGATACGCATGGGCGAGGAGGAGGAGGAGTAGCTCTCAGTTGGCGGAATCTATCTCTCTTTTGACGAAGATCACACAGCTCAGGGTTCAGTAGATGCTTTTGTATTTTGATGCTCTTTGAGTGATCTTGTATTTTGTTTCATGCTCATTGTGGATGTCAAGATTAGAGATCTTTGATGCCTTGGGCCTGCGGGCAAGGGTTGTATCTTTATTTCTATTTTGTTAATTTCTCTTTAATGAAGCGATGACGTAGTCATCTTTTAATCCAAAAAAAAAAATATCTGGAAAGTCTTATGGCTCCTTCGGATGTTGCTAAGTTTGCATTACTTTTGATGTGTTATTTTCACTTCTTTGTTCGCTGGGTGTGCTTTTCAGTAGGTTTGGGTGTCTGAATAATTTTTTTTGGTGGCAATAAATGTCAGCTCATCTCAGGGGTGGCAACTGGGTCGGGCCGACTCGCGACCTACTCACTCCAACCCGGCCCGCAAGCGACCAGGTCGGGTACGGGTCGAACCCGCTTTAGTGTAATGGGTCGACCCGGGTCGCCAAAACACCGAAACCAACCCTGACCCGCGAACCCGATCAAAATGTCAAACCTGCCCGCAACCCTCCCGTTCGACCTGCGGGTTATGACTCGTTAGACCCGCACGGGTCAAATGGTCGACCTGCCGGTCAAATGGTTTCTTTTTGGCTTTTTCCTAGCCGCAAGACAAAGCCGTTCAGCTCCCGAAAACCCCCTAACTTCAATCAATTTTTTTCTACAGCTTACCCTCTTACTCTCTCTACTACTACTACTTAATTTAAAGAATTTCATTCATCAAGGAAGTAAGCAACAAAAAATTTACAATTTTGATCGTATCGAATTCGTGATGATTCAACAACGCTCTCGGCTACAAACCCCCTCAACGAAGAAGCTCTTTCTATTTTCTACGACTACCGGACTACGACTACGTCTACTATACTTCTCAATCAACTACGTCTACTTCTACTATTATTCTCTTTCATTTTATACATACGATTATTCCCGGAGTACGGTATTAAAATTCACAACCTTCTCAACTCTTTATTTTTTGTTGTAGTTTTAATTTTTTGTATTATATTTTTTCGTTGTTTTTCTCGGATTTCTCGCTCTCAACCCTCCTATTGCTTTTAGTATTTTTTTATACATATCTCTCTTAGATTGTTTTTTATTTTTTCACATACATTATTAGAATACTAGAAATTATTTATTTTTCGCACACACTATTATTATGTCTAAATCACAAGGTAGCGGCCGTAGCCAAAGTGGACAAGATTTCACTGGTACTTTATGTTGGCCTCCAATAGTCCCACCTGTAGAGCCTGAATTTATACTAAATCCTATTGTAAGATATCACGATGTCCTTCCATACGACTAGAAGAAATGCATAATGTTGACACACAAACACAACAAACCAAACTCACTAGTACTAGAAAAACTAGGGAGAAAACTAGTGATTGACACAAATATTATGACTAATCCCCGAAGAGGATAATCCGGGTAGGATATAAGGTTTACAAAACTTGTTTGAAGAGTTACAAATGGAGGAAGGGTGAGGAAACATGTATATTTAAATGACACATACAAAAATGTACACAAGGATCTATTAGAAAACCAACTCGGCCAGCAAAAAATTTACCCTAAGACCGGACATGTAGATAGCCACCCATATGATCCCGAAAATGTTCGACGGGAAATGGCCCGACTAGTTATTAAGAGCATCCACAGTCGTTTTCTATTCTCATTGCTAAATATAGCATTTAGCAATAGCAATAGGAGTAGCACGCTGTAGTCGTCCAAATCCTAAAATTGAAAACGACGGATGAACATCATCTGTCTTTGATTTTTTTTTTTTTTAAATTTTATAATAGTTATTCGGGGATTTAAAAAATAAACAAAAAAAAAAGGGTCAAAAAAAGTCAAAACCATCACAAACGGATGAAGACCATCCGTTTGGATGGTTTGGACCTTTTTTTTGATTTTTTTTTTGGTTTAAAATTATAAACAAATCAAAATAGAATTAAAAAAAATCAAAAAAAAAGTGAGAAACTGACCAAACGGATGATCTTCATCCGTTTGGTGAGTTTCTGACTTTTTTTTAAAATCAAAAAAAAAAAAAATCAAGAACGGATGATCTTCATCCGTCCAAGGCCATAAACGGAGTATCATCATCCGTCTTCTATATTTAGCAATCTTCTATCCAGACTTCTAACTTTAGCAACTTACTGTACATTCCTATTCTAACTTTTGAGTTTTTAGCAAACCACTGCACGTCGGTTTTCTAAATGGATTTCTAATTTTTGAGTATTTAGCAAACCACTGTGGATGCTCTAAGGAGGAGATAACTTTTTCCTATTCCGAGAGTAGGAATGTAGAAGAATTTAACCAAAATGCACTAAATCCACATTTTAGAAGAATTCCTAGAAGTACACTCAAATCCGATTGTTTTAACTTACCATGAAATGAAAGATGGTTTAATTGGACTTTTGTATAGTTTAACTTGTAGAGTATCATTGAATTCTGATTGTTGGAAATGTTGTAACGATATTCCAGTGATGGGCATAACTTTTCATTGGATCGATAGTGATTGGATGATTCAAAAGATGATCATATCACTCGCGGGTTCGTCGTATCCCCATAGTGGTTTCGTAATTACACATTGTATTTTAAAAGTTTGTGATATCTTTCATATTCGTGATAAAAAATTTTGTATTAGTTTTGATAATGCATCTAACAAAAATGCTTCGATTAATACATCAAAAACACTAGTAATTTACATGTGTGATGCATGTATTTATATATATATATATTTTAAGGTTAAACTTTCGATATTGTCTGGCATTGAACCTAAGACCTCCTTTACATTAGTTAAGCATGTGCATTGCACGTGTTTGTTTGGTTACAATGCACGTATTTGTTTGGTTACACAACCCTAACTCTCCCATTAAAATATTAGAAATAATTAGCTCCACCATATTTAGAATTTTTCACGTTAGATGTGCATGTCATATTTTAAATTTATGTGTTCAAGATGCAATAAAAATAGCGGAACCATTTGTTTATAACATTAAAAATTGTGTACATTTTATTTCTTTAAGTGACCCTATACTTCAACAATTTAAAGAATGGTGTAAGCTTAAAGGTGTACATTTTAGAAAATTTCCTAAGGATGTTAAACACCAATGGAACTCTACCTTTGATTTATTAAATGTTGTTACTCAATATAAAGCTTATATAAATAATTTTTGTCTTGCAAAAAATATGAAAATTTTTCAAATGAATGTACAATCATGTTATTATGCAGAATCTTTATTACGATTTTTTAGAACCTTTTAAAACCGCAACTTTGAAAATTTTAAAATCTTATGATTCTACTTCTTAGTATTTTTATTTCACTAATTACTATGATGCAAACATTTCAAGAAATGATTGATGATATTTATATTGGTCATATTGTTAAACTCGCATACACTAAAATTTTGAAGTATTTTAGTCATCCTCCTATGTTGTATCTACTTTCTACTGTTATGGATCCTCGTATTAAATTAGTGGGTACGAAGAGTTTGATTGAAATATATTTTATTTTACTTGGAGATGAATCTGAAATTGATTGTAACACATTTTTAGCTTCTTTGAAACGGCATTGAACAACTTGTAAATATTATGATAGAACTTTTGCATCTAGTAGTAGTTTTAGTATAGCAACTTCTTCTTCTACTTCTAAAGTTAAGGGTAAAAGTAAATTAGACGATGCCACTTTTAATTTGCTTGCTCAAATTAAATAAAAAAATGTAGGACTAATCAACCTAATGAATTAAATTGGTATAATTAACAAAATAGTAAGAGTTTTAATGCTAAAATTGATGTGTTATAATGGTGGAAAGAACATGAACATGTTTATATTATTCTTAAACATATGGCTAAAGATCTACTAACTCCTCATGTCTCTACAGTTGCTTCAGAAAGTGCATTTCTACAAGTGGCAGAGTTCTAACAGATTACAGGAATCGCATGAAAGCCCAAATCCTTGGAGATGCTCGTGTGCACGGAAGATTTGATGAAGGGTGAAGATATGACTCAAGGAATCGGGATCGACACGTCAACAAGTGAAAGCAACTCATCGAAGAACAACAACAATAGTAGGGACCAACAACAACAACAACAACAGTAGTTTCTGATTATCCCCTCAAATATGTAATTCAAAACATATTGTATACTCTTTTTATAGTTTCTAACTTTCTAATCTATTACTTATATTATACAAGTAATAGAAAGCATTATAGTTGTATTTGTATGTAAAAAGTTGTAAAAAAATCATAAAAGTTGAATTAAATAATATATACAATTTTTATTCATACTTTCACAGTTTCACTCTTATATATTTATTAGTTGTACTTGTAACTTTTTTTTCATATAGTTAAAAAAAATTGAAACTCACTCTCAACCCGAATGCTAACCCGCGACCCGACCCGAACCCAAACGAGTTTCGACCCGAATGGGTTGGCGAGTCGAACGGGTCGACCTTTGGATTTTCTGTTGGAAAAAGATTTTGCAGATTTTCCAAGCCGGATTCCAGTGGGCTCCGGCCACCGGCGACGTCGGAAATTGATTGGATCATGTTCCTCTCGTTGAGTACTATTCCGTGATGTACTCATGTTCCAAAAACGAATTCCGTATGAATGAGAAATGTTGGTCCAAAGTTGGGTACTCGAAATGTACTAATTAACTTGGATATTGGGAGAAAATGGGTAGTCCCATATCGAAAATGGGGAAAGTTTTTTCTAGTATATATACTAAAAAAATGGACTAAAGGGTGTGGCCCGGGGGTTACCACCAACGTGTAGTGGAGAGAGGACTTAGCCAAAATGATAAACACACAGGCGCGCGCCCGGCCCGACCCCGGCTTGGCTTGGTCTGGCCTGGCCTATATTTTTTTTGTTCCAGTCAAAATTTTCCCCCAGTATACTGTTGAGGCTTTTCAACTTCAGTAACTGGTACCATTACTCTGTAACAGCAGAGTAATGGCTCACAATTATCTTTGAGCCACTACTCTGCTGTTACAGAGTAATGGACCCTTCAGTTGCTCTCAATCTTCTATAAAACCAGTCCATTTTGTCTGCCAGAGGGTACAGTTCTGGAAAAACCAGTCCGAATCTTCTTCTTCTTCTTCTTCCTCTCTAAGTCAGTACTGAGAATACAATACAGCTCCAGTTCGATCAGATCTCTGAAGTTAGGGTGCTGCTCTTCAGGGAAAGGTAATACAGTTGTATTCTGGGAGGCATTTCGTCAACCACCGTCACACTACGGGGCGAAAATTACGTTAAGGACAGAAATATTCAAATCTCGACTCTGTATTGTATTGTATGGTTTATTATTTTATTTCCTGTAATTGTAACTCTTCACAATTCTTGTTAGCATTTCTATTTTATGAAATTCTTGTTCTAACATTTTCAACCCGACCCGCTTAACACCCCAACCCAACTCGAACCCGCACACAATTGGGTCTGACCTGGGCGGGTCCGACCTGACCTGGCTCGGTTGACTCGAATACCATCACTAGCTCATCTCCACGTGTGCTTTGTTGAAGATTATGAGAGATAATAATAAGAGAAATTATGGTTAATATCCTAAACTAAGTTGCTTGAGATATTTATAAAATAGGGGGCGGAACGACGACCCCCTAATCATTGTTCGAGAAAGCAAACAAACGATTCGTTCCGACAACTTTAAACCATCTCAACCCCTATTCATCCAGATTGAAATACCTAGACGACTATTAGGATAAATACTGGTTTGGATCCTGGGTTCTTAATCCACTCAACCCATGGTTCAATATCTATATAATTAGTACGTGTAACACATGTATTACCCATAGAATAATATTATACATAATATTATTCATATAGTGAGAATATACCTATATATCCCACATGCTCTTCGTTTGTAGCTTTCCAAAATTGGTTGGAAATGGGGACCGCAGGGGAGAATTGCCTCACTGTTCTGTCCTTGTTGTTTGTCTGGTGTCCGGTTGTTTGCCATGTATCTAGGGAGCTGGAGTAGGGGGGGAGTTGCTAACATAATTCGTCGATAATTGTGGCTAGAGATGGCAAGAGTTTGGGGGTATTATTGGTTGTATCTGCTGAGGAGGCTTGGATCGGTGTCGTGCGCTCTCTGTTTGTATGGTGGTTGGTGGTGTTATGAGGATTTTGGAGGCGTGCTAAGTGCCAACAAAACTTCTCAAACATTGGGCTAGAGATGGTGACTTTTTTTACCTTACTAAGCTAATTTTTGAAATTATTTGCAAAAGTAGGACTGTTCCCAAACTATTGACAAGATTGAGCTAGTTGCTGGCACGTCAGTAGCGGACGCTATTTCCATTAGCGGTCTCTTTCTTTTGAACATCGCTAATGGGAATAGCGGGCGCTCGTATAATTTTTTTTGAAATTTTTGTTTGTTGTCGCTATTCCAATCAGCGGCTACAGCATATGTGAAGTCATGCTTATCTTCGAAGAGTAATGCCTTAGAATCTTCACTCATTTTTCATACACTGAACTTGTACCCCACTCGTAACAAAATGCAAAAAAAGCAGCCATTTAGTCAATTAATTTGGCGTTGGTGTGTTTTAGGGCTCGAAACCGGGTGTATAAATCATATTCCCCATCTTCAAATACTCACCGTTTTTTATCTTCATATTATAATGAATTGACGATATAGCCGAATCATTCTCATTTTTAATTATTAGGAGATAGGAGATGAGATTCCGATCCATGGCTTTATGTTTTCCTTTATTCCTTACCATTATTCCTTTCGAAGTATAAGATATTTCCTCTAAGATTCACTCATAAAATAGAAACACCAAGGAGAGGGGCGAAAGAGCAACAAATTACAAGTACAAAGTTAAGTTCAAATTAAAATTTGTAGACAACTTTTTAAAGGGGGATTCCCATGTCTCAAATCTCAATCACTCGCATACTTCGACATCACATCCGATGCTCTGCATACTGCCGTTGCAATGTCTATAAATAGGTAGTGGCTCGAACGAAATGAATTAAGAAAAAAAAAGAGAGTAAATATAGTAATAAATATATATTATGGAGAGCTTCGAAAGTGTCAAATTACTCGATGACAACAGAACTGTCCAGCCTTTTCAGCCCGTGTATGGTCCAAAATTTGCACAGGTAAGAAATATTACACCAATTTTTCCTATATGGATCAATGGATGTTCAATTCATATGTATATGTATATATGCTAATCATAGTCATTCTCTCCAGTGAAATTAATCATGCATCAGGATGCATGATTAAGGATATATAACAATATATCAGTGGTACTTGGAGGGAAAAAAATTTGTTAGCACCTTAAAAAACTTAAATCACTATTCACTAGAGTAACCGATCTCTTCTATTTAGATTAACCTGCATATCACAAAAATATTGAATGATGGAAAAAAAAAAAAAAACATTAGTTATGGGGCGTGTTCTATCAAAAATATATATGAGCTCGCTGTCTCATTTTCTATTTTATAATTGAGTTTGATTCTCAGTTGTTGATTAATTAGTTAGTGAATTTTTAATGTAAATTTTTTGTTTCCGGAAAGGACGTGAATTCGTGGGACGGTGATGATTTGGACAAGGATGATTCGGCCCCTAGAGGTTGGGCATCGCATTCGGTCGTGGAAAGAGGGATGCACCACGTATCCAGGGGTAATTACGGAGCAACTGCTGGCCCTGCGATAGATGATGGAATTGGTGCTGGCCATGTGGTGACGGGTGTTGCGCGTCCTGCAAAGCCAACTAAGAAGAAATTTAAAAATGACACGATCCATGCAAGGGATCTCAACATAAAATATGGATCTGATGAACGCTACTGGAAGTGGAAAAGGTTAGCAATGGTCATCGTCATGGTCATGGACACTTTTTTTTTTCTTTTTCTAAAGGCCGTTGCCACACGCATATCCACAGTTAGGATTCAAACTCTCATTACTAGTAATTTACACGAGCGGATGCACGTCTTAACAAATATAGTTTTTAAAATTAAAAATTTCGGCGTTGTCTGGACTTGAACCTACGATCTCCTTTACAATAGTTATGCACAGATGATACATGGGTTGGTTTGTTTAAAAATGACAACTTCAACTCTCTCATTATAATATTAGAGATTAGAGATATATGTATATAATTTTTATTTATGATCAATCTATTTAATTATGGAAATTGAGAGATAAATTAAGATATATATTTTTGAACTAAAATTGATCTTAACCTTTTTATATTAAAGAAAATAAAAGGAAAATGATAATCAAAAGCACAACATATAAAATTTTACACTGAAATTAAGTGAAACAAGTAGAAAATTTTAAATATATAGTTATAATAAATAGTTTGCATTTTTTCGCTTGCAGCCTTGATGCGTGGGAAGTTGCAGAATTAAAGCAAATAAACGGACCTGACCAGTTGGAAGTGACTGGAAAATACGAGATGGGAAAACTTGTACCAGGATTTAGGTACAACTTCGATTTTATGATAAAAAAGGAGGAGAACCTGTTGTTTCACTCACAACTCATTTTCCAAGCCAGACTCTGTTGGATGTATATGTATATTCTCAATATAATAGGATAATATTGTGTATATTATTCTATGGGGCAACACGGGTTTACACGTGTTATGTATTAATTATTGGAACGGGTTGAGTGGGCTAAAAGCCCAGTACCCTAAACCCAGTCTAATCTCTTTATAAGCTGGTCTAGAGATAGTGCTCTGTGATATTCCAATACTGATAAGCAGGGTATAATATCTTAAGCGGCTAGAGATTAACACTAACCCTAATTTCCCCAAATCAGTATTAACAATCTTAAGATATTAACATCTCACCTCCGACCAAAGGAACCCGACTTCTGTTACATCCCGACCACTGTGGGCGCCGTCGCAGCCGTCGTTCGACCTAGTCGCGGCCGCCTCCGACCACCGTGGGCGCCATCGCCATCGCTGTCGTGGGTCGATCTTGTCGTGGGTCGATCAAGTCGCTGCCGCCTCCGACCACCGTGGACATCGTTCGACCTGGTCGTCGTCATCCTTGGACCGAGTGCTGTTGCCGGTGCTGTTGGATCTAGGGTTTGATCAGATCGAAAGTGATTTGTTCTTCCATTGCTGTTGGATCTAGGATAGGATCAGATCGAGGTGGTAGAGGAGCAGCAGTCGCCGCCGCTGGGAGTTGCCGCCGCACCTGACGCCGGGGTCGCGTCTGCCGTTGCCGGAGGTCGCCGAACCCATCCAACGATGCTGCCTCTTCTCCACTTTCTTCTCCATTGGTCTTTGTGTGAGATTGAAGGAGAAGAAGGAGACTACTCAGATCCAAAATTTTGATTTTTTCAATTGGTGGATTATGGTGTTCTGTGTTCGGATGGTTGGAGCAGATCCAGATTCAGATCCAGTCCAACAGCTTCTCTATTGGTTGGTGACTGCTGTTTGGTGTTTGGACTGTTGGATCAGATCCATTTTCAGATCCAGTCAAAAGGAATCAGACCTGGATAGATCTAAATTAAAGATAAGTTATTCACCAAATTTAAATTGTTATTTAATTATTTGTTTTAATTTTGTTGCTAAGTGCTAAAGTTCAAAACCGTATTAAGCATTGTTTAATTAAATACAAATCTGAATAACTGCTTTGGCTGCGTGCTATGGATCAAATATTTATTTTGATAAATTATAGTTTTGACTATAAAGTTTGTATCTCCAATTAAATTGTTGTGAATTAGATAGTGCTAATAAGTCGTTTAATTGGCTAATCTTTAACAATTTGATGAATGTAGGAACTCCAAAGTTACTTACAAATTGTGTGTATTGGAGACGATGGATTTGCATCATGGCATGATAAGTCTGCACTACGCAGGCTTCTCCATCGAATTTGGAAAAACACTTCTAACTTGAAGTGTCGGTATGATCTACTTTAACCTCTTGGTATTTTTATGTGATGAATGTGTTAACGTCTTGTACGTTTGATCACATGATTGAGAGTTTTAGATCATAGTTATTCTCGCTTTGAAAACTAGCATGTTTAGGGTTGTTAAGTATTTTATCATACTATGTGTATAGATATTTTGACAAATCCATTATTTGCAGTTTGTGTGAGATTATATATTTGCTTCTCTAATAATTAAAATTTTTGTATAAGATCTATGACAAATGTCCGTAACTTAGATAGGAGCATCCTGTAATGCAGAATATGACTCCATTATTTACGTTTTGTTCTTTATCGTTCATTGTACTGTGTGTGCAAAATTGAATTATAAAATATGGGTCATTATCTCGCTTAGTGTTTCGAAGATGATGAAAAACGAATAAAGAAAATTATAGCTCAATTTGTTTGAGCACGTGGACATTGTTAGAATCACTAGAGAAAGCAAACACCTTTGTAAAATGTGATAGAGTAATCTTGTATTAGCTCTTATAATGTGCTTACATTGTCAATCGCATGTATAAGTTGAGTTTAACAAATGAAACAATTAATAATAATAGTTCTAATTATGTTCTTGAACCTAGCATAATTGGCTAGGATTTGAGAAATATATATTCAATTGTCTGTGAGGAAATGTGATCTAATTATCAAAACTGTGGGAAAACGGAGTTAAACTATTGAGTCAAAAGTTTTAACATCCAAGTTGTTTTGAGATTTAGAATCACTATGAACTATATATTAAATTGTTTAATCTTGTTAAAACTCATAACTCTGCTAAATGACACTCCATTAAATATGACAAATATGAAAGTTGTGCTCAGATTATGATCACTAGAAAATCATTTAGTATGGTCTCTAGGAGCACACAACTACTTGAGTCAATACATTCTGATATTTGTGATCTCAGTAGCTTTGTAACTAGATGAGACGATTATTGGTCAGAAGTATTTAATTGCTCTTGTAGATGATTAATATAAGTTTGTCATATATATGAAGAATGAAGCACTTATTATTCTTAATGAATTAAAAATTATAGTTGAATGCTAAAAATCAAGGGTTCAGATTGATAGAGGTGGTGAATATGTTTAACAACTTTAGAGAAGTTTGCATTGGGGATAATCTCTACTGCACTCTACTTACAACAATCAAACAGTATTGATAAAAGTTAGAATCAAACTCTTAGTGAAATGTTGAATTCTATATTATTGACTGTTGTTTGTCTTGTGTAATAATGAGTAATGTTGTATTGTTAATCATATCTCTAATGTGTTACTACACCTTAAATTGAATACGCCTTGTAAATCATAGCATGAAAACACAAATAATTTTGTTAAAGTGAAAATTTGTGTTGTGATACATTTGTTAGAGTACATGACCCTAGAAGGCCTAAAGTAAGACCTACAACAAATATTTGTGTGTTTAGACAGTGCAGAATGTAGTTCTGTGGACAGATGTTGGATCTATCTAATTTGTGTTAGAAGAATCTTGACGTGCAGAGTTCTTTGAGGATGTGTTCACCAAAGATAAATGTATGAAATAATCTAGTCCTACAGACACGTTCAATGATTCACAGTTGGAATCAAGAACCATCCTTACTGACACTTAAAACCTGAATGACAAATGAACTAAGAAGAGTCTTTAGTAGACAATGAGATGATTTTGTGTCATACAATAATACTTTAACTTAGTTGATCTGCCAAAAGAGGCTAAAACTATAGTAAGTAAGTGGGGTTTTGTAGAAGAAACTTAATTTTGATTGTTCAGTAGCAATCTTAATGCTTTTTAGTAGCTAACAGATTGACTGAAAAAAATGGGGTAGATTTATTTGATGTCTACTCACATGTTTGTCATATTGCTACAATAAGTATTCTTCTTACCCTTACATCTATTGAAAATTTTGTCATTCATAAAAGATATTTAAAAGTTTTGTACTTGATATTTTGTACTGAACAGTTTTGTACTGGAAAATTTTGGACTAATATGTTTAGTGAACAAGATTTACAATTTAGTAAAATCATTGTATGCTTTGAAACATGTAATATAGCTATCGTATAAATAATTTGACAAGTTTCTCAAAGAGCCTAGTATATGAATCAAGTAATTCAGATTAGTGCCTTTAACTTTGTGGTGTGTCAAATATAATGGCTATTATTTACTTGGTTTTATTGACATGATTGTTGATTGGAAGTGACATCTCTATTATAAATGGAGTTAAATTGTGCTATCCAAATAAATTTAGCTTGAAACACCTAAGTATTGTGGTCACCATATTACGTATAAGGGTGAGTTTTGGTTGGCAAGGGATAATTCTTAGTCAAACCCGATAAATCAATAATGTGTTTCAAAAGTGGGGATATAGTGATCGAAAGTGTGTTTTGAAACACCTTATGATTATGATACAAAGGTTGACACCTTGTGATGGTGCAACTATGAGACAGGTAAATCATTCTAAAAGAATTGAAAGTCTCATGTATACAAAGATCTGCACTAGAATAGACATAGCCTTTGAGGTAGGTATGATCTGCAGATTCACTAATAATCCCATACACATTTGAGTGTCCTTAAGAGGCTAATGAGATACCTGAGTGGTACTCAAGAGTTTGCTTTGTGCTACTCAAAGTTTAGTGAAAGTCGACAACTAGTGGATATGTGTTCGCACTAGGAGGAGCAGAAAATTATGGAGATTAATAGGCAAACAAGTGTTGCGTTCTCATCCAAGAAATCAGACCTCTATGTGTTATCCTCTGCAAGGGAAGAGGCTGAGTGGATTGAATAACTTATTGCTAATCATCCATTTGAGAAGTTTGATGTAAATTCTCAATTCTGTTATGCGACTATCAAGCTACAATGCACTGTAGCTCATAACTCACTCTATAATAGTAAGAGGAGTATATTAAGGCTGAAAGAAGCCTAGTTGAATTTTCTCATAGATAAAGTGCAATTGTGACAAGTATGGCCAATGCTCTTGCTAAGAGACTTGAAAGTGATCTAATTATCAAAACTGTGGGGAAATGGAGTTAAAAGCTATTGAGTCAAAAGCTTTAACATCCAAGTTGTTTTGAAATTTAGAATCCAATTGGAGCCATAGAGAAGTTCAAACTGAAGCATCAATTTTAGGCAGTTGACATGCTTTAGATAATTTGAAAAGTTCTATGTAAATTCTGTTAATATATAATTTCATTCCAATTTGATGATGCTATATATTTTCATAATTTACTTAGAATCATCTCATTATTCCAAAAGAAAGCATGAAAACTTGTCGATGTGTTTCCGATGTTTAGAATGGTTGTTATATCATTCCAATTCTGATGATATAACTCTTTTATGGATTCATGTTTCATTCCAATTTTGATGATTCAGAATTAACCATAATTGATTTGACTATTCTATCATTCCAATATGAAACATAGTATAGTTCTTGTGTGGAAACTATAATAGTTCTTGTTCTTTATTTTGTTAAAGAAACTTGATTGTGATGCTTGCGTTACATTTTGCTAAGCTATCGTTGAATTGTACTAAGTTCTTTAGTAGAACTAGATACTTTATGAAATTTGCTAGAATTCTTAGAGATATGTCTCTTGATATTCTTGTCTTCAATAAGCTAGCAAAGATGGAGGAGTTAAATCTGTCAACATAGATTTCAGAATAATGATTTGCTCAAAATGGAGGAGTAAACATAAAGCAGTTTGCAAGGATATAGTTTTGGCTTATTTATCGAAAGAATAAATTTGCCACTTGCTTGATAAAACTTCTGTTGAGTTTAAGACTCTTGTGTTCATGAGCTTAAAACTCATATTTTGTTCTTGAAGTTTATTTGCTTTGGTTGATTTTGAAACTATGACAGTCTCTCTAGTTGGTTTAGTCATTGTGAACTATTCTGTTTTGATATGGTTTTAGAACTATTGATTATTTTGGTTTAGTCATATTTGAACTATTCAAGTTATAATTGATTTAGTCTATTATCCATGTTCTTTATGATTCAATAATGTTTGAATCTTTGTGATCCAATATTATTACATTGCTTAGCCTAATATATTGAGAATATAGGAGGAGATTGTTGGATGTATATGTATATTCTCAATATAATAGGATAATATTGTGTATATTATTCTATGGGGCAACACGGGTTTACACGTGTTATGTATTAATTATTGGAACGGGTTGAGTGGGCTAAAAGCCCAGTACCCTAAACCCAGTCTAATCTCTTTATAAGCTGGTCTAGAGATAGTGCTCTGTGATATTCCAATACTGATAAGCAGGGTATAATATCTTAAGCGGCTAGAGATTAACACTAACCCTAATTTCCCCAAATCAGTATTAACAGACTCTACGTATTAGCAAGGAATGGTTGGCATGCTCCAGAGAATGCTATTTGCAGGCCGGTCGACATAATGGATGTGCAGAGCAGGACCAACCAAGTAATCAATGTACATCTGGGAGATTACGAAGCCAGTGTCAATGGAGAGGTCAACTTCTCACTCACGCTCATTTCACTTCATCCTAAGTATCGGCTCTCACGTCAACCTCAGTATGGGCTCACCGTTGTTGGCGTTAACGTTTCTCCCTCTACCAAATCCACGTGCTCGTGTTGAGTATATATATATTTATATATGTGGGCTTAATAATAAATCATCACGATTATAATGACTTTGAGAAGGTGATGGTAACACTGCACTCTTTCATAGTTTTGCTTCGCATGGAGTAAAGAGGAATATTAAGTGTTTCTTTGCACATTGAAGGTGTTGACTCCTCTAATATTAATGAGTTTAATTATGCTTTTTATAATTTTTATAAAAATCTTATGAGAACTTCTTCTCCTAAAACTGTGAGTGTAGATTGGCAGGAACTTCTTCTCCTAATCCTTTTACTTTGGAAGAAATGAAAGTGGCTGTGTTTGAGTTGAATGGAGACTCTTGTCTTGGTCCAGCTAGATTTCCTGCCTTCTTTTTTTCGGAAAAACAAAAAAAAAAAATTGGATATGCTTTCAATAATGATCTTTGGAACATTTTTAATGAATTGTATATGGGGACTCTGAAATATTTCAGGAGGATTAATTATGCTCATATTGTGGTTATTTCAAAAATACTTGGTGCTAACGGAGGGTCTGCCTTTAGACCTGTTAGTTTATTGAAGGTGATCTTCAAACTTATCAGGAAAGTTTTGGCTAAGAGATTAGCATCTGTTACTAACTTGGCAACGGATAACGCTCAATTGTGTTTTACTAAAGATTGATTCATTTTTGGATAGTATTGTTACTGCCCAGGGCCAGGGGTGTTTAGTTCCTCTTATTCTTAACAAATCCAAAGGAATAATGCTGAAATTATATTTTAAAGAAGCATATGATAAAGTGGGAATGGTCTTTGTCTTTTTGAAATTTTAGAGAAAATAGGTTTTGGACCAAAATGGATTTCTAGGATTAAGATGAGCTTACCATTGAGTATTATGAAGAATAATAAGATAAATATCAGGGTTAATATCCTAGACCAAGTTGTTTGAGATATTATACCCTAAGTTTCTAGAATGGGAATATGTAGACTATTACCTCGGGCTCACTCAACCCGTAGTCTGATATCCACTAAGTAGTAGTACATGTAACACATGTATTACCCATACAATATTATTAAAACTAATATTATGCATACTAGAAATTTACATGTGCGATGCACGTCTTAATAATATTATTTTTTAAAGTAAAAACTTTGACGTAGTAGTCTGCCTCGAACCTGAGATCTCCTTCATATTAGTTATGTACGTGCGATACTCATAAGTTGGTATGTTTACAAACGACAACTCAAACTCTCACATTATAATATTCGAGATTAGAGATAGTGAGAATATACATATATATCCAACTATCTCCTCGTATATTCTCAATGTATAAAACAATACTGAATTATCTCATCAGCTCAACATAAAGCAGACTAGGCAATAGTAATTTTTAATAGAAAAATGCATTACACTAAGTATTGTTCATAAGGACTAAATCAATTATAAATCAAAATAGTTCAAATAACACTAAACAAGAATAATCAAATAGTTCAAAAACATATATATTATTATTGAATAGTTCACAATAACTAAACCAACTAACAAAAAACTTGTCATAATCTCAAAATCAACCAAAGCAAAAAAACTTCAAAATACCAAATAAGAGTTTTTAGCTCAAAATGTATAGAATCTTAAAATCAAGAAGTTTCATCGAGTAAGTGAAACTAATAGACTATCTCTGCAAGTGCTTAATGTTTATTATTCCATGTCGTGCAAATTATCATCTTCAAAATTGTAGTTTAGAGATTCATCTCCATCTAAATATTGCAAATAAGAATTTCATGAGACATTTCTCTTAGAATTCAAATAAATTTCATAAAAATATCTAACTCAAGCGAAAGAACTTAGTACGATTCAGTTTAACTTAACAAAAATATAATACAAGTATCTTTTAAAAAATAAAGTATAATAACTATTATAGTTTCTATACAATAATCGTAATATGTTTCATATTAGAATGATAAGACTGTCCTATCAATCATGGCTAAATACCGAGTCATCAAAATTGGAATGAAATATGTATCCATAAAAGACATCATCAAATTTGAATGATATAAAAACAATTTTAATCATCGGAAACACATCGACAAATGTTCTTGCTTCATATTGGAATAATATGATGATTCTAAGTCAATTATAAAAATATATAACACCATCAAAATTAAATGATATTATATATTAGCGAAATTTACATAGTCTTTCAAATTATCCAAACATTCCAACTGCCAAAATTGATGCTTAAGTTAAATCTAGTTCATGGCTCCAACTGAGTTCTAATTTTCAAAACAACTAATGTGGTAAAGCTTTGGACTTAATAACTTTTAACCACATTTTCTACATAGTTTTGACAATTAGACCTCTTTTAAGTTCTTTCGTAAGAGCATCAGCCACATTCTATTGTTTTGATTGCATAACAATAAGAGTAATATTTTCTTGTTTAAAGAGAGAGTTCAACTTTGCATGTCTAAGCATACTGTTTTAGTAAAGAGTATTAGGAGGGACCAATAAAAAGAGTATTGGGGACCCAATAATTTTTTTTAAGTTGTTTTAGTAAAGGAGTCCCTTTCCGTTGCACTTGCCATATTGTGCACTCGGCCTTAGGGCCTTCGTATCGACTATCCGAACCGTTCACATCTACATGTCTAAATTAGTCTGAATATGTAAAATCAAGTCGTTTGAAATTTATTTTTCCATGCATTTAAGTGTTACAAAATTGTATGGTTGAATATCGTTTTTTTTTTTAATATAATGACATGATGGATGGGCAAATGTATTTCAAATGACTTGATTTTATATATTTAGACTAATTGAGACGTGTAGATCAATGTGAACAGTTCGGATCGTCGATATGAAGTCTCGAAGGCCGAGTACACACAGAGTGCACACTATGGCTAGTGCACAGGAGAAGGATTGTCTTTAGTACAGAGTATTAATGAGGTAGTTTTAGTTGTTACAGTTTTAGTAAAGAGTATTAGGAGGGACCAATAAAAAGATGAACAAAAAAATAGTGATCTTTAATTGTAAGTTTCATCTGTATTGGGGACATACGTGAGCGCACACAACATAGACACAATTACAACCAATGGGGACTAACAATTAGGGATGCTTTCGGATCGGATACGGATCGGATATTGACTATACCAATATCCGTATCCGCTAGCATTGGTATAAATACCCGAAACTCGGATCCGACCCGGCCTATCCGGGTCCGGGTCTGAGTCCTAAAATGGGACCCGTTGCACTTTCGGGTCTGGGTCCGGGTCCGCTCAAAAGAGACCCGATCCGGACCCGGACTCGGGCTCGTTAAAAAAAACCCAAAAATCAACATAAAAATAAATATTCTATCCTCACCCCTCCTCTCCTTCCTCTTCAATTCTAAATCTTCCTCTTCCAAACTCAAAACACATGCCTTTTTCTTCTCTCCTCTATTCTAAATCCTCCACTCATCGGCTCTGCTCGCCGCTCACACTCCCGCTCCTACTCGAACGTGTAGGAATATTTTAATAGGACCCGAAACCGGACCCGGTCCTCAAGGGTCAGGGTTCGGGTCCAATTTTTGGACCCGTAGGGGACCGGATCCGGATCCGGATCTGGGTAGACAAAGAAGGATTGTCTACTACAGTTGGTAATGAAGAGTGGTGCATTGCTGCAGGTTCAAGGGTGATTGCAAAAGGGAAGCGTGAGGGAACGCTTTATTTGCTTAGAGACGTGAGAGGCATTTCTCCTCTAGTTGACTCTCAGCCGCAATCGAGGAGTAGGTTATGTGGGGTACAACCGAGTTCTTTCAGTTGTGGAGGGGAGGTTACTAATTTAGTGGGAGATGCTGACCATGGAAGTGATCCTAGTGGGCAAGACGTTGTTGCGGAAAGGGTACTTTGCGAATTGGCAGTTGAAGCTTCAAGTCGCTCTTGTGAGATATAGAGCACTAATATCGATATACGGGGTGATATCGATGAGGGTAACCGAATTGCGACTGTAGGGGTTGAACAGTCTGCGGAGTTTGTGGAGGTGTCGTCGACGAAGGTTTCTACTGCAAAGGGTGCATTGAGAGGCTTTTAACCATGTCCGGTGTTGATGGAGATATTGCAAGTTGGGGAGTCTCATAACACGTAATCCGACATGGGAGGTTGTTCCTCCGGTATTCGTGCTCTATGCGATTGGTGGAGCACATCCTTCATGAGGCGATGAGGGGTGGTTGGTGTACTCCACGTGGTGGAGTGGCGAAGGTGCTCTTCATGAGAGTGGGGAGTACTTGGGTCTTCCATGAATGTGGGAGATGGCAGAGATAATGCGAGGGAAGATTGCAATAATTTTGAAGCGTGATGTATTTGGTCCAAGTGAGAAATTGTTAGGATTTATGGCCTCAAATACATGTAGGCACGGGGTACTTGAAGTTGGAGAAGAAGAGGAGTAGACAAAGAAGAAAGGGAAGACAATCAGCAAGTAGAAGAAGAGAAGTCTGGAGGGTTGCGGTCGACCGGCTAGGGGTGCGGTCGACCGACCCAGTCGACTGGGAGTTCTTCGAGTGTATTAGTCCAACAGAGGAGAGGATGGTCGACCGACCTTGGGGTCCAGTCGACCGGTCCGCTCTCTGAGTTAGTTCTACACATTGCAGTCAACTGTCACTAAGGGTGCGGTCGACCGGCAATGTCGGCTGATTATTTTGGGCTTACGGGAGAAAGGCCCAATTTGCTATATTTGTGTTTATCTTTTAGGGTTTGCTTAGGGGCTATATATATGGCCGTAAACTCTAGAGTTTAGAAAGCCGTAATCATTATTCAACTTCAAGAGAGATTGTGCCGAGTGCTTCAAAGGTGAGAGAAAGAGATTGAGAGTTGTAATCTTTCTTGTAATCTTTGTATTTCTTTGGGAATAAGAAGTATTGGTTATCTCTGCATATTGGTTGTGTTCTTGTGAGATCCATATATTGTGGTGGCTTGTTCTTGATTTATCTATTTCTTGGGAGTTTCTATTACTTGTGGTGCACTTCTGCTATTAGCACTACGAGTTGGGAGTAGATTTCTTTGACAGTGTGTGCCTCCGGATCGAAGACGATGTTCTGGACCGACCTATGGATTGGTAATTATAAGATTGCTTCAGTTTTTCACCTTTTTCGGATTGTCCTTAACCCTTAGGCCACCGTGGCAGATTATCTCTCCGTTCTAAATGGCCAAAGAGAATGGGTTATCCCTTTCAATACAGTCCTTACCCCTTCATTAATTCCTTTTTTCATCCAACTTCTTTCTAGTTTAATCGTCTACTTCTGGCATCCTAAAGAGGATTTCATCTAGAGATGGACTTCCTCAGGTTCCTTTTCGGTCAAATCCTTTTATAATTTTCTTAATCATGGCGGTGTCTTTCCCTTTTTGCTAAGGCCATTTGGAGTTCCTGTGCTCCCTTGAAAGTTAAAATTCATGTTTAGCTGACCATTAACAGCAAACTGCTTACAGTTGAGAATCTCAACAAGAGGAACCTAGCCTTGGGTCAATTGTGTGCGTTTTGCCTTACCCACCATGAAACTTCGGAACATCTCTTTTTGCAGTGTGATTTTATTCGTCCATTATGGACGATCTGTGTGAATGCGTAGCTTGTTCACTCTTTCCCCACCTCTATCCTGTCTTGGTGGACAAGGTGGAGGTCTGTTTCCGTTAAGAATGTGTTTAGTGCGTCTTGGGACCTTACAATGATGATGCTTATCTGGATCATTTGGAAAGAAAGAAACAATCGCATCTTCTCTCATACCTCCCGCTCTATTGGTAGTCTCATTGATGAGTCAGTTTTCTTTACTAAATTTTGGTCTTCCTCTCTTTCGCATGATAAAGTGGAAGCCCTTCATCTTCATCGCCTCCAAGAGGCGGTAGATTTATTTCATATTTCTAATTTTCAGCCATCCTGAGTACTAATCCCTCTGATTTCTATTTTCTTGCAGATTTGAGCATGCTGTTGCTTGATATTACTTCTTTTCTCCCCTCTGGGTGTCTTCCCTCTAGCTTCTATCTGACTGTGCTGAAGTTATGAGATTTCGGGGGTTTGGGTTGGAGACTGTTGTGGGTGTTGTTTTGTTGTTTTGTTGTTTTGCTGCTATGCTTATTACCTTTTGCTCTTAATCTTTTTGTTACTTTCGCTATTTCTAGCACGTTTGTTAACTGTTATTTCGACCTTTGGTTGCTTTTTTAAGCTACTATTGCTGATCTTGGTAGATTTCAGCTACTGTTCTGTTATAAAGCTTTAATTCCCTACTATTCTCTTCTTATTCTTTAGCGCTCTTACTTTATTGATGTTCTGATGGCTTGCTTTCGTGGTTGTCTATTATTTCTATTCGGGGGGTGTTTTGCTCGTTTTTTTGGTTGAGGCCGGTCGAGGACAGGATCACCATCTCATTTTAGTTGGCTATTAAGTTCTCTTAAGGGCTTGAGGGCTTCTTCGTAGGTCCATTTGTATTGCTGTCTGCGCTCTAGCAGTCGGTTCTTGCTGCTCTTTTCAGGTTGGTTGATGCCTCTGCTTTGGGCTTGGATGCTCCAGCGTTTGGGGGGGGGACGGCATATGTAGTATCATTTTTAGCTGTGGTTGGTGTTGATGCTGCTCAGGTGTGCCTTTTTTGTTTGGGTGTTGCGTTCATCTGTCCTCGGCTCGATGTCTCCTGCCTTCAGTATACTTGCTTTTGGCTTCCAGTTTCTTCGCTGGATTTCGTTTTCGCGTGCAATGATCTTCATTGCCTATTCTTGTTTTGTTGTTGTTTATTTTCTCGTTTTCTACTTCCAGTTTTAATCCGTGTAAAATTCTCTGATGTTTGTACATATTCTATTATTATTTATATATTTGGGCTGGAGTCTGTCGACTCTATCCTTGTTATCAAAAAAAAATATTGTCAATAATAGTGAACACCGAAGCAACCATAGCATTAGGATTACAAGCAATGCCAAAAAGATTATGGAAAACAAATGATAACTTGTTATTGCAATAATTAGTCCATAAGGTCACCGTATCTCCTGAACCACAATTTTTTTCAAGTCACTCTCTAAAACGACCAAAAGCTTTCCACACTTGCCTTCCAAAATGAAGAAGCTGTAATAGGGAACTTGGTATGTAAATCCCAAACTTTGTTTCTTTTATGGTATTCATTTTTAACCAGTTCTAATTCAACTTCATATTAGGTGAAGTGAATGCTAAACATATATATTAGTTAAGTTTCAAAAAGGCAATCACTAGTGCTAGCTTCGTTCATACAAGTTCAGAATAAAATCTTCTCAGAAAAGCAAGAAGAATATTAGGGTCTGCGCTTATCCAATCTCTAAAGGAACATTTCACTTCTTATTGGGATTATTTTTTCCCCTTCGATGCCATGCTTATCCTCGATGAGTGATGCTTTAGAATCCTCACGTTGTATTCATACCCCAAACTCATACCCTACTCATTACAAAATGCAACCATCTAGCCATTTTGGCATGGATGTGTTTTTTGTGGTTTGAAGTTGGGTGTATAAATCATATTCCTCATCTTCGAATACCATCCTTTTTTACACCTTCACATTATGATCGATGAATCGATGATATAGCCGCAACATTCTCCCTTTTTTTTACTAGTGGGAGATAAGAATCTAGGCCATGGCTTCCTTTTTACAAATATTCCCTACCATTATTCCTTTCAAATTACTATACTTAATTAGGACGAAAATTTCGGATTTTTTAAATAAAAAATTTTGCGGATTATCACGCCCCGCTTCCCAGAATACGGGAACACATGCACGTAACTGAGGCCCAGCGAATGATGTGAATACATCATTCATAAGCTGTATAGTTAACTCAATGACAAGATAACAATATCAACCACGCAAACATGTAAAATCACAATAAGATAACAAAGTACATGACATAGTACATGACATAAACAGGATATAACCAACAACTGGAAAAGAAACATAGTTACGGGTCAAACATGCCCGAATTACAACAAGGAGTACATGAATAAATAAGAACTAAAATAACATGAAAATAAACAGGACTAAAATCTTTGCTCAGCAACACCTTCGGGTAATTCTCCATCTGGGCCTGCAAGTATATTATTACAAAAAGAAGAAACAAGGAGGTACCGGTTAATGCAAGTCACGAGCCGCAAGTGGTACAAGCTAACAGGACAATTATAAAATGAAACAAAAACAGGAAAAGAGCAAGGAATCAAGAATCATATAATAGTACAACATACAAACAGGAAAACAAGATATCATGGAACAAGTGACATGCATGAAAACAAGTAAATACATTAATAGGAACATGTAGCATGTAAACGAGTAAGCAAGTAAACGTGTCAACATGAACGTGTAACATGTAAACAAGTAAACAAGTCAACAGGAACATGTAACATGTAATTGAATCATGCAAGTGTACGTGTTAGTCTCATATCTTTTATTAACCTAACTAAGTAGCACTTCATGTGTCCCATACCACATGGTTGTTACTCGCAATCAAGTGAACGTTTAGACTAGTGGTGGATTCTATATGTCACGTACCCGGGAAAACATGTCATGTCAATTGTATCTTGTATCGAGATACGTGCAATGTGGGACATGTAGTGTGACTTGTAATGTGCACATGTAAATTTGTAATTTTGAAACCTGCAACTTGTAACTTGCAACTTGCATCGGGAAACCACGAGCTCCCGTTCGAGTACGCTTTTCTATATTGCCCACTACTAAATCTTTACCCTTATACCCTGACTTGTTATCTTTTTATTACAATCAAAGATGAACAATAACTACATGCAACAATAAGGACGGGTAACATGACAGGATCGAGTGCCAAGACATATACAATGCAGGAAAACATATTTTAGGGTTTATAAAATATGTTGATGCGACTAATGGCATGTATAACACTTAATCAAGAATAAAAGATATTATAACAACATGCAACCTAGGGTGCGTTTGGCCTAGCTTTTTTTAGCTTTAAAGCTACTTCAGAAGGAGAAGCTAGAAAGTACGCTTTGAAATTAAAAGCTGAAGCTGTTTGGATAGTCAGCTTTTTTTAAACTTTAAAGCTACTTTTAAGCTAGAAGTTGTTTGGCATATATCAATTAAAAGCTACTTTTATACATCATCTTCACCAAATCCCTAATCCCTAATCCCTAATCTCCACCATCTTCACCAAATCCCTAATCCCGATGTCATCTTCACCACCCCCAACCTCTCCCAAAAAAAAGGGTTTAACACCGCCGTCATCTTCAACCTCAAAATCTAAGGTTTTAGCATTTCACCTCCTCCTCCTCACGCGTACCTTGACTCTAAAATCCGCTATGAATTTCCGCTTCCAGAATCTCCTCGGTGCCCCCTACCGCGGCGGAGCCATCGCCGTTACCGGCGACAACCTCCTCCTCTCCCCGACCTCCAACCGCATCTCCTCCACCAACCTCGCCACCTCCCAAACCCTAACCCTCCCCTTCTGCTCCTCCTCCTCCCTCTCTCTCATCGCTCTCTCCCCCGACTTCTCCTTCCTCCTCGCCGTCGACTCCAATTCCCGCGCCTCCTTCCTCAACCTCCGCTGCAACGCCGCCGTCCTCCACCGTATCACCTTCTCCCCTCCCGTCACCGCCGTCAAGTTCTCCCCTAACGGCCAACTCATCGCCGTCGCCGTCAAGAGCCGGATTGTTCAAATCGAAGAGGAAGGGGAGAGTTGGGTTTTGATCTGTTTTTTTCTTTATTGGTTTTGATCTAGAAGCTAGAAGCTAGAAGCTAGAAGTAGATCTGGAGGGATTCTTTTAGAGCTCCTTTTTCTTCATAAAAAAAACTACTTCTCTTTTTGTAGAGCTTTTCAAAATATATGTTTGGCCCAGCTTCTCCTTCTAAAGGAGAAGCTAAGCTAATTTTAAGCTGGGCCAAACACTACCCTAGTAACAAGCAATTTATACACAACATCATGTATAATTATAAGAGTATAAATGTGTGTATCATGTTCATGCAATGCATATGGTGATAAAGTATTCACGATCATGTACGAATATGGGATCAATAGATTATGTATAATACGAATAGAGTCAAGGAATATACTTACGGTATTTTGCAAATGAGCTTGTACTAAAACAAACGAATTTGTACAAGAGATACTTGCCCGTTAGTTGACGACGATGAGATTGAAAATAAGAATAATGGGATCAGAATCCTGGGTAGCGACGCACGTGTAGGATATGTGGCAGCAACGCCAAATCAGCAAACTCCAAAATAGCAACTCCCCAATAACAACTCCAAAGCAGAAACTCCAAAACAACAACTCACAACCCAATCCTCTTCACAAAACACCAAACAGAATCCCCCCTTCACACAACACCAAACACAAATACACCCAACACACCAAACAACAACACACCACACAATCCCCAATACAACCAATACACCACTACAATCAGATCCCCAAACACCAACACAACAGCAACAAAGCAACCCAATCTATTCCCTTCTCCACTTGGACACAGAGGAAGAGATAAAGAGAGAGAATGCGCATGGCAGAAAGAGAGTGCGGGGGAATGAGTTGTGAACGGCGAGAGCGAGCGACGACAGGAGGGACTCAGTGACTGGGCAGCACGGTAGAGTGACAACCACGACGGGCGACTGGCGAGAGAACAGAGGGAAGAGCAACGATGGGCTCACGGAATGAAAGTCGGCACTTCGAGGAGCGATAGCGGGAGGGGGAAATGGCGAGCGACTGGCGGATGATGACGAGAGAGGGGGCGGCGTAGGGAAGCTGCGAACGGCGATAATGGAGTTGAAGAAGACGAGGAGTTAGGGGGTCCCCGGTGGTGCTAGCAGGAGAATGGTGATCGAGTGGCGGGTGGATGGGTAGTGCTGTCGGAGGGCGACAGTGGGTTGAGCAGAGAGCGGCACGACTGGGGCGACGATAGGCAGAGAAGGCAGAGGGTGCTGACAGGTCGCAGTCGAGCGGGAGGCTCGAGCGAAGGCGGAGCTTCGATGGCAAGGTGCTCAAGCGGAGGGGAGCAGGAGCGGTCGCGACTAGGGAAGAGAGCGGTGCTGTGACTGAGCAGTATGAGGGCTAGGCGATGACTGGGCTCGGGGGAAAGGAAGCAGACGAGGGGGGTGGCGAGGCGGCACGATTGAGTGAAGACACTTCGACGAGGGTGAAACAGGGAGGAGGTAATGCGGTGCGGGGCTGAGCGAGGAAGAAGGAGGAAGGGAGTGGTGTGGGTTTCTGTTTGGGTTTCGAACAGAGAAAACGAGAGAGAGCAGGTGAAGGGAATGGGAGAGAGAGGAGTAATGGGGAGATATTATAATAGTAATTATAATAAATGATAAAGTAGTGGGGTGAGAGAGAGTGGGGGGGACAGAAAAGTAGGGGGGGTACGGCAATTGAATAGTGGGGATACATGAATAAATTTGTATACGGGTAGGTGTAGAATTAATCTGCACAATTATATGGGTTTTGGGTTTGAGCTTTAATAATGGGTATCCCAAAGAGACCCAATAGTCAGAATGGGCTTCAATAAATGGACTCAAAATAAAATAAAATAATAATAGTAATATTGGCTGGGTTGGGCTAAACTATGGGCTCAGTTTAAATATATAAATAAAATCAAAATATGGAATTGGGCTTATGATAACAACTGGGCTCACATTAATAATAAAATCAAAATACAAACTTGGGTTTTTAATAAATAGTTAAATAATTGTGTTCATAAAAATAGTTTAAATAATACAACAAATAAGAAAGAATTGTCATAAGATACTAATAATTTAAAATATGAAGAAAAAAAATACTTGAAAAATACGTATTAATGAAAACAGGGGTTACACGGATAATCTGGAAAGTCTTATGGCTCCTTGGGATGTTGCTAAGTTTGCATTACTTTTGATGTGTTATTTTCACTTCTTTGTTCGCTGGGTGTGCTTTTCAGTAGGCTTAGGTGTCCGACTAATTTTTTTTGGTGGCGATAGATGTCAGCTTATCTCAGGGGTGGCAACTGGGTCGGGCCGACCCGCGACCTACTCACTCCAACCCGGCCGGCCCGCAAGTGATCAGGTTGGGTACGGGTCGAACCCGCTTTAGTGTAATGGGTCGACCCGGGTCGCCAAAACACCGAAACCAACCCCGACCGGCGAACCCGGTCAAAATGTCAAACCTGCCCGCAACCCTCCCATTCGACCTGCGAGTTATGACCCCAAACGGTCGACCCGTGGGTCGATGGGTCCTTTTTGGCTTTTTCGCTGCCGCAAGACAGAGACGTTCGGCTTTGGGTTTTTCTTTTTTTCTTCCCCCCCCCCCCCCCCCCCCATGAAAACCCCCTAACTTCAATCAATTTTTTTCTATACCTTACTCTCTTACTCTCTCTACTACTACTACTACTTAATTTAAAGAATTTCATTCATCAAGGAAGTAGGCAACAAAAAATTTACAATTTTGATCGTATCGAATTCATGGTGATTCAACAACTCTCTCGACCACAAACTCCCTCAACGAAGAAGCTTTTTCTCTATTTTCTACTCCTACCGGACTACGACTACGTCTACTACACTTCTCAATCGACTACGTCTACTTCTACTATTATTTTCTCTTTCATTTTATACATAAGATTATTCCCGGAGTACGGTATTAAAATTCACAATCTTCTCAACTCTTTATTTTTTGTTGTAGTTTTAATTTTTGGTATCATATTTTTTCATTGTTTTTCTTGGATTTGTCGCTCTCAACCTTCCTATTGTTTTTTAGTTTTTTTTTATACATATCTCTCCTAGATTGTTTTTTATTTTTTCACATACATTATTAGAATACTAGAAATTGTTTATTTTTTGCATACACTATTATTATGTCTAAATCACGAGGTAGTGGCCGTAGCCAAAGCGGACAAGATTCCACCGGTACTTCACGTCGGCCTCCAATAGTCCCACATGTGGAGCTTGAATTTATACTAAATCCTATTGTAAGACTTCACGATGTCCCTCCATACAACTGGAAGAAGAAATGCATAATGTTGACACTCAAACACAACAAACCAAACCCACTAGTAGTAGAAAAACTAGGGGGAAAACTAGTAATTGACACAAATATTATGACTATATCCCCGAAGAGGATAATCCGTGTAGGATATAAGGTTTACCAAACTTGTTTGAAGAGTTACAAATGCAGGAAGGGTGAGGAAACAGGTATAATTAAATGACACATACAAAAATGTACACAAGGATCTATTAGAAAACCAACTCGGCCAACAAAAAATTCACCCTAAGACCGGACATGTAGATAGCCAGCCATATGATCCCGAAAATGTTCTACGGGAAATGGCCCGACTACTTATTAAGGAGGAGGTAATTTTTTCCTATTCCGAGAGTAGGAACGTAGAAGAATTTAACCAAAATGCACTAAATCCATATTTTAGAAGAATTTCTAGAAGTACACTCAAATCCGATTGTTTTAACTTTACCACGAAATAAAAGATGGTATAATTGGACTTTTGTATAGTTTAACTTGTGGAGTATCATTGATTTCTGATTGTTGAAAATGTTGTAACGATATTCTAGTAATGGACATAACTTTTCATTGGATCGATAGTGATTGGATGATTCAAAAGATGATCATATCACTCGCGGGTTTGTCGTATCCCCATAGTGGTTTCATAATTACACATCAAATTTTAAAAGTTTGTGATATCTTTTATATTCGTGATAAAAAATTTTGTATTAGTTTTGATAATGCATCTAACAAAAATGCTTCGATTAGTACATTAAAAATGCTAGTAATTTACATGTGCGATGCACGCATTTATATATATATATATTTTAAGGCTAAACTTTCGATATTGTCTGGCATTGAACCTAAGACCTCCTTTACATTAGTTATGCATGTGCATTGTACGTGTTTGTTTGGTTACACAACTTGGCGGCGAACCCAAACGAGTTTCGACCCGAATGGGTTGGCGGGTCGAACAGGTCGACATTTGGATTTTTCAACATAGCCCGGCCCGGCCCGCTTAACACCACAACCAAAATCGAATCCGCACACAATTGGGTCTGACCTGGGCAGGTCCGACCTGACCTGGCTTGGTTGACTCGAATACCATCACTAGCTCATCTCTACGTGTGCTTTGTTGAAGATTATGAGAGATAATGATAAGAGAAATTATGGTTAATATCCTAAACTAAGTTGCTTGAGATATTTATCCTAGGTATCAAGATTGGAATACCTAGACTACTATCATAAACCTGGGTTCTTAATCCACTCAACCCGCAATTCAATATCTATACAATTAGTACGTGTAACACATGTATTACCCATAGAATAATATTAAACATAATATTATTCATATAGTGATAATATACCTATATATCCAACATGCTCTTCGTTTGTAGCTTTCCAAAATTTGTTGGAAATGGGGACTACTGGGGAGAATAGCCTCACTGTTCTGTCCTTGTTGTTTGTCCGGTGTCTGGTGGCTTGCCATGTATCTAGGGAGCTGGAGTAGGCCAGAGTTTCTAAAATAATTCTTCGAAAATTAGGGCTGGAGATGGCAGGAGTTTAGGAGTATTATTGGTTGCATCTGCTAAGGAGGCTTGGATCGCAGCCGTGCGCTCTTTGTTTGTATGGTGGTTGGTGGTGTTATGAGGATTTTGGAGGCGTGTTAAGTGCTAACAAAACTTCTCAAACATTGGGCTAGAGACGATGATTTTTTTACCTTACTATGATAATTTTTGAAATTATTTGCAAAAGTAGGACAATTCCCAAACTATTGACAAGATTGAGCTAGTTGCTGCCACGTCAGTAGCGGCCGCTATTTTCATTAGCGGTCTCTTTCTTTTGAACATCGCTAACGGGAATAGCGGGCGCTCGTATAATTTGTTTTGAAATTTTTGTTAGTTGCCGCTATCTCAATCAGCGGCTACAGCATATGTGAAGTCATGCTTATCTTCGAAGAGTAATGCTTTAGAAGCTTGTGGAGGCATTTCTTCTTATAATTTGTCAATTTTGAGTTATATTCCTGATGATACTTTGATTTATTATGCGGGTCTCCTCGGTCTTGCCATGGGTTATAGTTTAGCGGAACAGCATCAGACAGTGAATGCCTTAAGAGGAATTAAGGGCAGATTATTGATCTAACTGGGAAGTGGAACTAGATAGAATCTAGATAGAGAGTTGGGTGGTAAAATCTCTAGTTATGTTATACATCTTTTAGAACGTTAGGGGTATGAGGTAGGGCTCCAAGAGCAGGTTAATTAACAAAACAATTTCTAAGTTTAACCCGTCAATCTACGCAATACAAGAAACTAGAATAGAGAATCCTAGGGGAGAGGACTTTGAGAGGATTAGACCTGTTAAAGGATTTCATTGGCGATTCAAATTGACTATAGAATTTTTTTTTTTGGGGGGGGGGGGGGGGGATAGCTCTGGGAGTAAACTCGGAAAAGTTTGAGATTACTGACGAGTTGATTGGGACGTTCACGGTATCCGTTAGACTTAGGCGGCGAAGCGATGATTGGACTCATGTGGTCACATTGGTGTATGGACCATACGATTCTAGAAGACGAGAAGAATTGTGGGAGGAATTGAGAACAATCAGAGAACGTTGGGCGGGACCATGGGTGATTGGCAGAGACTTCAATATTACCAGATTTCGGCATGAACACAAAGGAAGGGGTGCAAGCTGTCAAGGCAGACTCTCTTTCAACTCCATCATTAATCATCTGCAGCTTATGGAACTAAATTCGTCTGATAGAAGATTCACGTGGATGAATATGCAACAGAGTCCGATTCTAGCGAAGCTAGATAGGGTGCTCGTTTCCACAGAGTGGAAGGAGATTTTCCCACTGGCAATGGTAAGAACCATCACTAGGTATACCTCGGACCACACACCACTAGCTCTACACTGCGGGGACGAACAAAGAAAGGACCGTAGCCCCTTTCGCTTTGAGAAAGCGTGGACAGTGCACGAAGGCATACGACAGATTATTGAAGAGTCCTGGGGCGCAGACACAAACGAATAAAACGCTATAGAAAATTGGATCGCGAAGACTAAGAGATTGCGGAAGAGGTTAAAGGACTGGGCGAGACAAGAGTTTGGCGAGATCAAACGAAATGTGGAGGAGTTGGGGGAAAGAATCAGAGAACTTGAAACGGCAGAGGAGGGAAGAGATTTATTGAGTTCAGAGGTGGAGGAGCTGACTAATAGTAGATTAAAAATACATCAGTTTGCCGAAATGGATGAGTATTATTGGAAACAACGTTCCAGGATCCAGTGGCTCAAGGAAGGGGATGCGAACACAAAGTTCTTCCATAAAGTTGCAAACGGAAGAAAGAGGTAAAATAAGATCATTGGTATTGAGGTGGGGGGTAGGTGGACCGAGGACGAACAGGAAAATCAGAAGATAGCTAGAAAGCAAATTCAAAGAGCTGGTAGGCAAATCAAATAGTCATAGATGCAGGCTTCAACAAGACTTTTGGGAAGACAATAGATTAGACGGGAGCGATGGAATAGAGGAAGATTTCTCAGAGGAAGAGGTTTTACATGCAATCAAGAACTTGGGACAAGACAAAGCTCCGGGACCCGATGGATTTCCGATCTTTTTCTATAGGCTATACTGGAAAATCATAAAAAATGACCTGATGGAAATATTCAAAGATTTTCATGCAGCAACCGCAGATATCGACAGACTGAACATGCAAACGTGGTTCTTATACCAAAAAAGGGAGACTCCAGAAAAGTGAGGACTTCAGACCGATTAGCCTTTTAAACGGATCTTTCAAAATCATCACAAAGGTTTTAGCTAATAGATTATCCCCTCACCTTAACGATGTAGTCGGCGAGACACGGAGCGGTTTCATCAAGGGAAGAGACATTATGGACAGCGTTGCCTCATGTCACGAGATAGTTTACAGAGGAAGTAAAGAGAATTCTGATGGATTTCTCCTGAAACTAGATTTTGAAAAAGCATACGACTCGGTGTAGTGGGATTGCGTGGACAAGGTTCTGCTATTGAAGTGGTTCAGGAATAAATAGAGAGCTTGGATTATGAAATGCGTTGGGGGAGGGGGGGAATCGTTTATACAAATCAACGGCAATACAGGAAAGGAAATCAGGTGTCGGAGAGGCCTTCAACAGGGTGATCCATTATCATCACTCATTTTCGCCTTAGTAGCAGATGGTATAGCAGAAAAGTTCAAAAGGGACTCAGCCGAACGGATTATCTCAGGAGTTCGGAAAAAAAGGAATAACGAGGGCATCTTGATACTACAATATGCGGACGATACTATTATCATTGGGCGGGCAAGGGGGGAGGAGGTCTTCGCTATATCTTTAGTTTTGAGATGTACACCAACATGGGCGGGTCTGAAAGTCAATTTCATGAAAAGTTGTGTTACTCCTCTCAGCGAAAATCTTTCCACTCCGATTAGCATTATCAAGAATATGTTGGGTTGCAAGGTGTCTAGTTAACCGAATACATATCTTGGGACGCCCATCAGGGAGCTTAGGAGAGATGTAACGCCCCTGCCCCTAGCTCAGACAATTTATACAATTTATAATACAAATTAGATACTATGTAGTACACCTGCCCACCACAGGCTGCCTCTCAAAAGTTGGTTAACCGATTAGGTGACTATTGATCATAGGCTTATTATATTTATATTATATTTAATTCATTTCTATTCCCGATATGGGACATTTCATGCTTACCTCCTCCCTTTTTCTCTCGGAGAGAGAAATACACACACAGCCGAATACCTATTGTAACACCCCGAATTTCAAATAAGGATAAATTCGAGATTTCACAGGATCTTTACTTCACTTCGTACAATTTTACAAGGAATTTTAAAACTTTTTCAATAGTACATCAGAGTTCATTTACATTTGGTTTTTACATAGCGGAAGAAACAATGATTACAACATTTGAAAACAAAAATGTAACTTATACAACTTCATAAATTGAGTTATCGATTACATCATATTATCTTTTCTCCTTCAAGAATGGTCCATTACCTGCATGTTAATCTGTGGGCACGTCAGTTAATTACAACTGACGAAATGTTATACTCGGCCATCCTCTCTATGCCGTACATATAACGATCTTATTACTTTAATAAAAACACAACAGTTGCATGAATAATAAAGTGTTAAAGTGGCTACGCTAAACATGTAAGTGTATGTCATGCCTTAATGCCTAATGCACACATTTCTACACTAGGATGGCACTGATGCACACTTGTTCGGATTCTATGCATCTCATACTACATAGGTCCGAGAGCAAGCTCCTACGTTCTTCACAATACAGGGCTTGATCCCTCGCCATGAAAACTACCCGGTAGCAAAACAAGGTTCAGACCATTTCACGAATTTGAATCCCAGCCCCGGAGTCCACTACTGACTGTTATAACAGATTCCACATCGTGCGAATTATCCCGTATGTGACCCTCTAGCCCAGTATATACATATACATTGGAGACGGTAAACAAAAACCCATCCGTCCGACTACTCAAGATTCCGGAGTCCACCGCTGACCCGTCCTCATAGTCCCGGATTAAAATACAATAATCCGTCTCCCACGGGGCAACCTCAGTCCACCAACCGGGTCTATAGTCACGGAGTCCACCGCCGACTATATAGAGCACCCCACTTACGTTTTCCCAAGTTTACTACAACTTCACCTAAGTGCCTAATTATCTTAGTTCAAGGCATCATTAGATTTTCAAGTCTAGAATTAGTATTTCCCATTACCAGGCTTAATCAACATCCACCGAGATAGCTCCAAGGCAAATCTCGAAATATAAAAATCATTTCATTTAAAATTTTCCGGTATACTAGGTCTTACTAACTCCAAATTCAAATTTCTCATGTACACGAATAATGGGTATTCACACCCTTTCAATAATTCTGCCTATGCCTCCAACTTATTCATGATTCAACTTAGTATTTATTCATGCCTTTTCAAATATAGACAAATGATCTCTATCTCAAAAGAATTCAACATTATAAACTTATATAAGCAATTGAAACAAATTCCTATCTCAACATGAGTGTTTGTTCAATAACATTCATTCAAGAACACAATTTTGTTACACAAAAATCTAAGTCATCACAATGTCTCTGTTCATTATAAAATATTTCTAAACAAGATATAAGTGTAATTACTTAAAAGATCACTTCACAAAATATACTATAATTCTATTCTCAAGATTTTCATTTCTTTTTATACTTCAAAATATACAAGCAAACTATCCTTTAATAACTTCATTTCATTTTATATCCATAACACATTTTAATTAGAACTCCATTTCATTAAAAAAAATCCATTTCATATTCACAATCAGTTTCAATAAAAATTTCCTTCCATATCTATAATTAGTTTCAATTAAATCCCTTAAAAAAATATCAATTCCTTGAAAGAAAAGAAAACAACAAAAAAAAAAAGGGTGCTTCTGGGTTTCGAACCCATGACCCCAGGCCGAAACTGCACAGAGCTTAAGCCCACGCTCTGACCAAGAAGTTCAAGTGGACTTCATGTCTACTTGCATTTTGAAATGGCTTATGTGTCCTTTTCCAGTTTCGGTATTTCTAAAAAAATATAAATTATATAAAAGCAACTATCAATCCTTGAACCAAAGACCTTTTATAACTTGTAGTGCACTGGCTAACCACTACGCCTAAATATATTTTCTGTTTAAAAATTTCATTTGTGCTCTTTTGTTCATACTATCCTGAATCTAATTCTTTTTCGAAAACTTCTCTTTTCTATCTTTAAGATTTGATAGACAAATCTTTCTTTTAGAACTGAAACGAATCAAAATACAAAAGAAAAATTCAACTCATTATTTAGATAAGCCTATTATTTTCTCCTTAAAAAAATGCATTTATCAATAAAACTCGAAATTGTAGAAAACGTGGTTAGTTTAAGAAAAACCCATCATCTTACAAAATAAAATTCTTTTTACTAAAACCCATTATCCAATTATCTCTCTAAAGTCAACTTTGGACAGCACAAATGTTTCTTGATGCGAAAATTAATATCTTTTACAATGTCGACAAACAATAAAATTTATCTTTCCATTTTTCTAAGTATATGACATTCATTCCTACTCATCATACATTTGATAAATAAAAAAAAATTGCAATTATACTACCATGGTTTATGTGATTATTTCTTTACTTTCAAATTTCTTGATAAATAATAAATTACTAAATTTCAACAAGGTCTTAGCATGTTATACTAGCACATACCACTTTCAACTTTTATTCTATTCATTAAACTATTAGCATGGTAACAACAAAATCCTGAGATGCTAGCATGGATTCTCATCTACAATATCTCATTCAATCCTTTACTACTCATTAACCTATTAGTATGCAAATCCTACTTAGAAAGCATAAGAACACCCACCTTAATCTTGAAGGTTGAAACTACAAAGAGATGGCTCCTTCTTGCTCCTAGCTCCACAAGTCCTTCTAGGTCCTAGCAAAGCCTCCACTCCTAGCTATGACTCCTTCTAGTAATGACTCCAAGCAAAGAGAACTCTCACTCTTTCTTTTTCTCTCTCTCTTTCTTTTTCTTTCTTTCTTTTCTCTTTTCTCTTATTTTGATTCTATTTTTGGTGTGTGAAAAGAAGAGAATTGGTGGACTATTTATAGGTCTAGTCTAGGGTCTAATATGCAAAATTGTACACCCTAATAACTCTCAATTTAATTCCTACAACCCTTCACCTCCTAAACTCCTAAAACCTACACCCTTTCACCTTTCCAACTCTTCATATATGCAACTCCTATAACCTACAAACTCTTCTCATCCCCACACTTATTCTCTCTCTCCTCCCATGCCAAAAACCGGTCAATGCATGGTGAAACCGGCCCCTAGGTGAGTGTGTGTGCATGCACAAATGCACATACAATTTCAATCCTATAACTTTAAATGTGTACTAACTTTTTATAACTTGTTATGTAGTAGTGTACACTTAGTTTTATGTGTGAATTTACTAGTGGGCTTGCTTAATGGGCCCATTAATTAACTAATTTGTTTAATTACCTAGTGGTCTCTCCTCCTAATGGGCTTAATTCTAATCTTTTGATCCATGGATTAACTAAGGGCTAAATAAGTTATGCATGCTAAAAAAAATGGATAATGGGAGTAACAAATGAAGAATAAAAATTTTTGCACGTGCATAATACGTGCAAGAAAATCGAAAATGCATTTTAATCAAAAATAAGGAGAAAATGAATTTTTGTTTTATAAAATAGATTTAATACATAAAAATAAATAATTTAAACACATAGAAAATATTGTATGTAGCGGTGGAGACACGTGCGTAAAATGCACAGATTGAAATTTGATATTTTAGTTAACCCAAATAGGATAAAATGTACATGAAATGTATAAATAGTCGGTAATCAAAATACGTGGTGAAAACACGTTATAAAATGCACGGACGTAATACACGAGGGCAAAATTGTAATTTTCCAATTTTGCGGGGTGTTACACCTATTTTCGGGTGGCCCCATTGCATATGCCACGTCATCTACAAGCTTTGACGAATTCAAAGCATACAAAGCAACTTACCTTTGCTGTTTCACTCCCACGTCCCCCCCCCCCCCCCCCCCCCCCCCCCCCCGCATTTCCATATCAACACACCCCCTGCATTTCCATATCAACACATTCAATATAATTTCCAAACTTGCCAAGTAATCAGCCAAGCCAACTATTAATCCATATATATAGTATATATATATATACTATACATATTATAACTTTTGAAATTTTATGGGGTGTTACAAGAGAGGATTGGCAATCTTTAATAGAGAAAGTGGAAAAGAAACTAGCAGGATGGAAAGGACGGTTTCTCTCACTTGGAAGGAGGATCACTCTGCTCAATTCGGTTCTTAGTATCCTCCCCATTATCTCATGTCTATCTACGAGCTCCCGAAGTGGATTATCAACAGGATCGAAAAGAGTAGAACAAAAATATTCCTCTGAAAAGGAGCGGACAAAAATAACAAGGGATTCCATTTGGTGAATTAGGGAAGAGTATGTAAAAAGAAAGAATTCGGGGGGTCTAGGCATCCTCAATCTCAAAGATATGAATCGGGCGTTGATGAGCAAGTGGTGGTGGAAGCTTATGAGGAGAAGAAAAGGCTGGTGGGCAGCTTCATTTGGATCATATCGAAGAAGGAAAAAAAATAGATTTGGTGGAAGAAGTCCATACGGTATGACATCCTTTTTGTGGAAGGGAGTGGAAAAAGTAGGGGATATCTTCCACTCAAATACGGTGCTCAAACTAGGGAACGAAAAAAATTCAAGATATTAGCCGGACAAATGGTGCGGGAACGATACTCTGGCTAGTTTATTCCCAGAAGCGGCGAGAAGTATGATCACCACTGATTCGCTAGTTGCAGATGTCTTGAGAAATGGAAGACTGAAGTTAAAGCAGGGATAGGAAGCGACTCATGAGAGCGTCATTCAAATTCAAAGTTTGAGTACATTATTACAAAATGAGGGAAGGAGAACTACAAACAAAGAAGACTTCAGGAGATGGTCCATAGACCCGAACGATAACTTTACGATAGCATCCCTGTACAGCAGATTGAATGATGGGGGGATCAGAAGAAAAGATAGCGAAATCATGTGGAATACTCAAGCGCCGTTGAAGGTTAAAGCCTTCTTGTGGTTGGTAGTGAACGACGCTATTTTAACGAGGGTAAATCTATTAAAGCGGGGAATGCAGTTGGATGTAGATTGCCCTAGATGCAGCAATGGTAACGAAGACACGGATCACATTTTTTTCAATTGTCATAGGGCTAAACTCACTTGGGAGGTCATCGGTAGAGGGTTCGGGGCTTTACAGAACACATCCTCAATTTATGAGGCTTGGGAACTAGGAAGAGGGGATATGATCAAAAAAGATGATAGGGAGGCCTGGGACCTATCAGTCGCCGCGGCAGTTTGGGGCTTGTGGCTAGATCGAAACAACTTATGTTTTCGTAATTGCAATTATAGATTTACCGTTCTTATGCATAAAATTTACAGCTTCATTTATGTATGGGCAGGTTTGACGGGTCAGAGAAAGAGGCTACGCACGGAGAGGGAGTAGATGGGCGACCCTAGGAAGATTGAGGGGTCGACTTTTATTTTGTGGATCTAGCATTTGTATTATCTTTTGATTTCAGTCATTAGATTTCTTGGTTGAGAGATGTTAGTTTATTTTGTTATGTATTAAGTTTTACTATGTTTCGTTAATCTATCATTAACGGAACGGTGACGAGGTTATCTTTATTCTCAAAAAAAAAAAAAAAAAACTTTAGAATCTTCACTTATTTTTCATACACTGAACTTGTACCCCACTCGTAACAAAATGCAAAAAAAGCAGCCATCTAGTCAATTAATTTGGCGTTGGTGTGTTTTAGGGCTTGAAACCGGGTGTATAAATCATATTCCTCATCTTCAAATACTCACCCTCTTTTATCTTCATATTATGATGAATTGACGATATAGCCGAATCATTCTCATTTTTAATTATTATCTCATTTTTAAGATAGGAGATGAGATTCCGATCCATGGCTTTATGTTTTCCTTTATTCCTTACCATTATTCCTTTCAAAGTATAAGATATTTCCTCTAAGATTCACTCATAAAATAGAAACACCAAGGAGAGGGGCGAAAGAGCAACAAATCACAGGTACAAAGTTAAGTTCAAATTAAAATTTGTAGACAACTTTTTAAAGGGGGATTCCCATGTCTCAAATCATAATCACTCGCATACTTCAACATCACATCTGATGCTCTGCATACCGCCGTTGCAATGTCTATAAATAGGTAGTGGCTCGAACGAAATGAATTAAGAAAAAAAGAGAGACTAAATATAGTAATAAATATATATTATGGAGAGCATCGAAAGTGTTAAATTACTCGATGACAACATAACTGTCCAGCCTTTTCAGCCCGTGTATGTTCCAAAATTTGCACAGGTAAGAAATATTACACCAATTTTTCATACATGGATGTTCAATTCATATGTATATGTATATATGCTAATCATAGTCATTCTCTCCAGTGAAATTAATCATGCATCAGGATGCATGATTAAGGATAACAATATATCAGTGGTACTTAGAGAGAAAAAAAATTGTTAGCACCTTAAAAAACCGATCTCCTCTATTTAGATTAACCTGCATATCACAAAAATATTGAATGATGGGAAAAAAAAATCATTAGTTATGGGGCGTGTTGTATCAAAAATATATATGAGCTGTCTCATTTTCTATTTTATAATTGAGTTTGATTCTCAGTTGTTGATTAATTAGTTAGTGAATTTCTAATTTAAAATTTTAATTTGTTTCCGGAAAGGACGTGAATTCGTGGGACGGTGATGATTTGGACAAGGATGATTCGGCCCCTAGAGGTTGGGCGTCGCATTTGGGCGTGGAAAGGGGATGCACCACGTACCCCAGGGTAATTACCGAGCAACTGCTGGCCCTGCGATGGATGATGGAATTCGTGCTCGCCATGTGGGTGTTGTGCGTACTGCAAAGCCAACTATGAAGAAATTTGAAAAAGACATGATCTATGCAAGGGATCTCAACATAAAATATGAATCTGATGAACGCTACTGGAAGTGGAAAAGGTTAGCAATGGTCATGGTCATGGGCACTTTGTTTTTCTTCTTTTTCTCAAGGCCGTTGCCACACGCATATCCACAGTTAGGATTCAAACTCTCATTTATAATAGTAATGCACAGGTGATGCACGGATTTGTTTGTTTAAAAATGACAACTCCAACTGTTCCATTATAATATTAGAGATTAGAGATTATATATATATGTACATACATACAGGGCCGGCCCTGAGTTCCCGGGGGCCCAAGGCGAACTTCCGAAATGGGGCCCCTAATAACATTTTTTTTTACGCGCGAAATACGTCCCTATATTTACAAGAGAAGTTCAAAATAGGGGGCCGCAAAAATCGCAATTTACGCGGGGGCCCGAGGCGGCCGCCTTACCGGCCTCCTTACTGGGGCGGCCCTGTGTGTATATATATATATATATATATATATATATATATATATATATATATATATAATTTTTATTTTTGATCAATCTATTTAATTATGGAAATTGAGAGATAAATTAAGATATATATTTTTGAACTAAAATTGTTCTTAACCTTTTATATTAAAGAAAATAAAAGGAAAATGATAATCAAAAGCACCACATATAAAATTTACACTGAAATTAAGGGAAACAGGTAGAATTTTTTTTAAAACTAGTTATAATAAACTAGTAATTTACAAGTGCGATGCACGTTTAAATAAATATAGTTTTTTAAAGTAAAAATTCAGATGAAGTCTAGGTTTGAACCTAGCTAAAACCTCCTTTATAATAGTTATGCACATATATTGCATGCTTGGTAGATTTACAAATGATACTAATGCCTTCTCCCATTATTATAACTAGTAATTTACACGTGCGATGCACATCTTAATAAATATATATTTTTTAAAATAAAAATTTCGACATAGTCTGACCTCGAATCTGAGACATCTTTTATATTAGTTATGCACGGACAATGCACGTCTTAATATTTAATAAAAAAAACTCTGGCGTAGTGAGTAGCTGCTCGAACCTGAAACCTCCTCCATATTAGTTATGTACGTGCGTCACACGTGTTAATAGATTGATAAATTACACTAAGGTCAACTTTCATTATAATATTAGAGATTAGAGATACGTTAGAGATTAGAGATAAATACAATATGTTTGCATTTTTTTGCTTGCATGCAGAATTCGTGGTGTGCTTGAAGTTGCAGAATTAAAGCAAATAAGCGAACCTGACCAGTTGGAAGTGACTGGAAAATACGAGATGAGAAAACTTGTACCAGGATTCAGGTACAACTTTGAATTTGTCATAAAAATGGAGGAGAACCTGTTCTTTTACTCAGAACTCTGTTTCTTTGCCGCATTCTACGAATTCGAAAGGATTCCTTGTGGTAGACAGTATGGTATTAGCAAGCCGGTCGACTTAATGGCTGTGAACAGGACCAACCAATTAATTCGTGTACCACTGAGAGATTTCGAAGCCAGTGACACTGGAGTGGTTAAAATCTCACTCAGGCTCAATTCAAGTCATCCTAACTATCGGCTCAATGATTCACGTCGTGCTGAGTCTGGGCTCACCATTGTTGGCATTATGATTTATCCCTCTACCTAATCCCATTACCGCATCTTACCTTCTTATTCATCTCAGATGAACATGTATGTATGTTTATGTTATTTATGTGGGCTTGATAATATATAAATCATTACGATTATATTGACTTTGAGAAGGTAATGGTAACACTGAAAAGAAGTCATGTAATGTAGCCATTACCGCATCTTACCTTCTTATTCTTCTCAGATGAACAGGTATGTATGTTTATGTTATTTATGTGGGCTTGATAATATATAAATCATTACGATTATAATGACTTTGAGAAGGTGATGGTAACACTGCACTCTTTCATAGTTATGCACTTATGCTTCGCATAGAGTAGAGAGGATTAATAAATTGTTTCTTTGCACATTGAAGGTGTTGACTCCTCTAATATATATATAGGGAAGACTCCTCTAATATATATATAGGGAAGACTCCTCTAATATTAATGAGTTCTATTATGCTTTTTATAATTTTATAAAAGTCTTATGGGATCTTCTTCTCCTAAAACTGTTGAGTGTAGATTGGCAGTAACTTTATGAAATAGAGAATCATGATTTGTCATGACGAGATAATCTTTTTACTTTGGAAGAAATGGAAGTGGCTGTGTTTGAGTTGAATGGAGACTCTTCTCTTGGTCCAGCTAGATTTCCTGCCTTCTTTTTTTTTCCAAAAAACAAAAAAAAAATTGATATTTTCATTAATGATATTTGGAACATTTCTAATGAATTATATATGGGGACTCTGAAATATTTCAGGAGGATTAATTATGCTCATATTGTAGTTATTTCAAAAATACTTGGTGCTAGCGGAAGGTCTGCCTTTAGTACCTGTTAGTTTATTGAAGGTGATCTTCAAACTTAACAGGAAAGTTTTTTTTTAATATTATTATCGTAAAAGGTTGGCCTTGGCTCCCGTGTTTCAACTTATCAGGAAAGTTTTGGCTAATAGATTAGCATCTATTATTAACTTGGCAACGGATAACGCTCAATTGTGTTTTACTAAAGATTGATTCATATTTGGATAGTATTGTTACTGCCCAGGGGTGTTTAGTTCTTCTTATTCTTAACAAATCCAAAGGAATAATGCCGAAATTAGATTTTAAAGAAGCATATGATAAAGTGGGAATGGTCTTTGTCTTTTTGAAATTTTAGAGAAAATAGGTTTTGGACCAAAATGGATTTCTAGGATTAAGATGAGCTCACCATTGAGTATTATGAAGAATAATAAGATAAATATTAGGGTTAATATCCTAGACCAAGTTGTTTGAGATATTATACCCTAAGTTTCTAGAATTGGAATATATAGACTATTACCTCGGGCTCACTCAACCCGTAGCTTGATATCCACTAAGTAGTAGTACATGTAACACCTGTATTACCCATACAATATTATTATAACTAATATTATGCATACTAGTAATTTATACGTGCGATGCACGTCTTAATAATATTATTTTTTAAAGTAAAAACTTTGACGTAGCAGTCTGCCTCAAACCTGAGATCTCCTTCATATTAGTTATGTACGTGCGATACTCATAAGTTGGCATGTTTACAAACGACAACTATAACTCTCACATTATAATATTCGAGATTAAAGATAGTGAGAATGTACATATACATCCAACTATATCCTCGTATATTCTCAATGTATAAAACAATACTAAATTATCTCATCAGCGCAACATAAAGCAGACTAGACAATAGTAATTTTTAATAGAAAAATGCATTACACTAAATATTGTTCATAAGGACTAAATCAATTATAAATCAAAATAGTTCAAATAACACTAAACAAGAATAATCAAATAGTTCAAAAACATATATATTATTATTGAATAGTTCACAATAACTAAACCAACTAACAAAAAACTTGTCATAATCTCTAAATCAACCAACGCAAAAAAACTTCAAAATACCAAATAAGAGTTTTTAGCTCAAAATGTATAGAATCTTAAAATCAAGAAGTTTCATCAAGTATGTGAAATTGATAGACTATTTTTGCAAGCTGCTTAATGTTTATTATTCCATGTCGTGCAAATTATCATCTTCAAAATTGTAGTTTAGAGATTCATCTCCATCTAAATATTGCAAATGAGAATTTCATGAGACATTTCTCTTAGAATTCAAATAAATTTCATAAAAATATCTAACTCAAGCGAAAGAACTTAGTACGATTCAGTTTAACTTAACAAAAATATAACACAAGTATCTTTAAAAAAATAAAGTATAATAACTACTATAGTTTCTATACAATAATCGTAATATGTTTCATATTAGAATGATAAGACTGTCCTATCAATCATGGCTAAATACCGAGTCATCAGAATTGGAATGAAATATGTATCCATAAAAGACATCATCAAATTGGAATGATATAAAAACATTTTTAATCATCGGAAACACATCGACAAATGTTCATGCTTCATATTGGAATAATATGATAATTCTAAGTAAATTATAAAATATATAACACCATCAAAATTAAATGATATTATATATTAGCGAAATTTACGTAGTCTTTCAAATTATCCAAAACATTCCAACTGCCAAAATTGATGCTTAAGTTAAATCTAGTTCACGGCTCCAACTGAGTTCTAATTTTCAAAACAACTAAGGTGTTAAAGCTTTTTGACTTAATAACTTTTAACCACATTTTCCACATAGTTTTGACAATTACACCTCTTTTTAGTTCTTTCGTAAGAGCATTAGCCACATTCTATCGTTTTGATTGCATAACAATAAGAGTAATATTTCCTTGTTTAAAGAGATAGTCCAACTTTGTATGTCTACGCATATTGTTTTAGTAAAGAGTATTAGGAGGGACCAATGAAAAGAGTATTGGGGACCCAATAAATTTTTCTTAGTTGTTTTAGTAAAGGAGTCCCTTTCCGTTGCACTAGCCATGTTTTGCACTCGGCCTTCGGGCCTTCGTATCGACGATCTGAACTGTTCACATCTACATGTCTAAATTAGTCTAAATATATTGTAAAATCAAGTCGTTTGAAATTTATTTTTCCATGCATTAAAGTGTTACAAAATTGTATGGCTGAATATCTTTTTTTTTATATAATGACATGATGGATGGGCAAATGTATTTCAAATGACTTGATTTTATATATTTAGACTAATTAAGACGTGTAGATCAATGTGAACAGCTAATCGAATCAAATTCATAGATTTACTTAGATCAGTTTATGGACCAATAGAAAATAAAAAAGAAGAATTTGTATCTTCGAAACCCATTATTTTATTGTAAGGGGCATTGAACGAAGAATTATCCATAAATAATTGAACTGTCGCATTGTAATACCCTGACTTTTTATATGGAAGATTATTTATTTTATAAGGTATACTTGTGCAATATTATTGACTAGTATTTTTCAACATCATTTTATAAAGCATTAATTTACCTATTTTTACGAAATAGCTAGTTTGGCCCAAATTGGTTTTAAACCCATGGATTGTAAACTCTCTTATTATTTTTCACAACTTGTATTGTAACATTTCTTACTTTTATTCCCGGGTATTTAAGGTACATTTGTGGTGTGACTTGTGCTTACACGTGCACTCAATGTACACGTGTAATAGGCACGATTTCTTGGCCGGTTTTTGGGAGAGGAGTGGCTTGAGTTGTGGGTAGTTATCCTGAGTTGTGGGTAGTTTTTGCAACCCCCAAATCAATCTCAGCCCTTGTTTCTTCAACTCCCTAATAGATCTCAACCCTTCATCGTATTGGTCTTCTAGTATAAATACCCCCTATTTTCCCTATCTCTTTTGCACTAAAATTTCCCTGAGATTGTAAGAGTATCTGAGAGTGTGTGGGAGCTTTCGGTGGAGGCAAGCAACATTGCTGAGGAGTCGGAGTAGAACCAAGGAACAAGAAGTGCTGCGCTATATTGAAGGACTTGCGGGATTTCGTTATTTTCTTCACAAAAGGTGGGTGTTTCTCAGGACTTCTAATGTAGGAATAATGCTATGTTGTCATGAAGTGTTACCATGTGGCAAAAGTGAATTGAATGCGGTAGAAATTACTTGAACATGCTATTAAATTCGAGACAAGACTGACGGTACAGTCGACTGCCATATGAGCCAGTCGACTGATACGAGATATTTACTTTCATAATGTACTGATAAAGTGTGTGTGAATAGCCATGATGGTGTGATCATAAAATGTATGTCTTTCCCTATGACACATATGATGGAGGGAAGGTAAACAAACAAAAAGAACTGAGGAGATAAACATCTGAAGTTGTCGGCTCAGTCGACTGACTTGGAGTTAAGTCGACTGATGCTCGTTCTGAAAGTGATTGTTTGATAGTTCCTCGAATAATGATATTCTATTGTGTGTAGACTCATGATGATGACTTGAAATTTATATCCCCATTGTCGTATGTAAGTATGAGCAATGTGAATACAGGTTTAGAGTAGTAATTTCTCTAAAGAGCATGTTAATAACTGGGAAAATTGTGTTGTGAATGCTACTGAGCAAAGGGTGCTATGTTTATGGAACATGAATTGGTATATACTGTTAATTGATATCATGATGCAAGTATATGTAAAGAAATGTAAGTAAATTCCCAAATTAAAATGGATCTGTCCAGTCGACCGATGCATGTGGCAAGTCGACTGATCTGGACTTAGAAATTATGCTGTTTGAAGTATCCAGGACAGACGACTGATTACTGATCAGTCGACTGTTACGAGGATAATATTGTGAATAAGAATTGGGCGGGACAGGCGACTGGTAGTGTACTCAGTCGACTAACCCGAACATTATGATAACCCTGTATGACTGTATAAGTCGACTGGTGTTCTTCCAAGTCGACTGTACAGAGTGAACTTTGGTATACTGGAATTCATGTTATTTTGCTGTTAGTAATGGTGAACCTTGTGATTTTAAGTCAATGAACTCTGTTATGGATGCATGAATTGTGTAAATGAATCCTAGATAAGGATTGAGAATCAAATGAAATTATGAAATGTGGAATCATGATGAGGAAAGTCTGTGAGACTCTAAAATGAATTATGAGCTGATGATGCTCCTTTGGATATTGTGAATGTGAAATTGAACAGAAGAGTAGCTAAGTCTCCCCGGCAGCGAATGAAATGATATTGAGAATTGGACCAGGTTGGTCAAGTGTAATGAAATGATGAGTCCGGATGATGGAGAGGCTAACTCTAGAGGTTGATTTTCATTCATGATTCTAATTAAGTTAATACATAGTGTGGAGGTGATGAAGGTGAGAGAAAAACATGAGTATGAGAGCTAGGGTACGGTGCGGGTGTGTGAGCCGCAGAATGCATGCTTGATGAGTCAAGACATGGCCGGGCACAACTCAGTAATGATCGGACTCTAGTCACGCTTGTGGGATGTTTTGGTGACTGCAAGAGGAGTGTGTTCAGGGAGGAGGCTGAATTGTCGCAGAATGCATGCTTGACGAGTCAAGACATGGCGCGAAATTCTACTCCAGGGGCCAGGATACATGCTTGTACTCATAGATTCATCTAGGATACTCATTGGAATTACAGTAGTAGAATAAGTCATGGCGGGGGATTGAACCCTACAAAAATGAAGATCGTTTAAGAGGCTTGCACTCGAACCTATGTAGTATGGGATGCATAGAATTCGAACAAGTGTGCATTAGTGTCATAACTAATTAAGTAAATTGCATTAAGGATTTAAGTGCACAATCACGACACGACATCATTAAAAGTTCCCTTATTTGCATGCTTATGTTGAACCAGCTTGTGATTTGTAAGAAATGAGATTCATTATACTGTTTCTGGCATAGAGAGGATGGCCATGTATAATTATCGTCGGTTGAATAAACTGACGTACCCACAGTGTTTTATGCAGGGTAATTACATGTAAAAGGAATGGATGCACAAAGAGTTCATTATGTTGATGTTCATTTATGTAAATACTGTATATTTTGCTTCCGCTGTGTAAATTCAAATGTAACATGTTGTAACTCTGATGTAAAAGTAAAGATTTTAAATTCCTTGTAAAATTGTATGTGAAGAAAGCGAAAAGATCCTGAAGAACATCTCGAATTCAGTAAATTGGGATTCGGGGCGTTACACGCATGCCCTGCAAATGAAGTGTTCAGAAATGGTTGAAGTGGTCAACTCTCCATTATCTTTCTTTGGCTGAGTGGCATGTACTTCCATGGTGCTCGTTTTTCCAATTACGAAGCATGGCTAAGTGATCCTACATTGATATGAAGTCCCGAAGGCCGAGTACACACAGAGTGCACACTATGGCTAGTGCACAGCAGAAGGTTTGTCTTTAGTAAAGAGTATTAATGAGGTAGTTTTAGTTGCTACAGTTTTAGTAAAGAGTATTAGGAGGGACCAATAAAAAGATCAACAAAAAATTAGTGATCTTTAATTGTAAGTTTCATCTATATTGGGGACATACGTGAGTGCACACAACATAGACACAATTACAACCAATGAGGACTAACAATTAGGGATGCTTTCGGATCGGATACGGATCAGATATTGGCTATAAAAATATTCGTAACTGCATTCCAAAGACGGATTCGAATACGGATACAGATATGACTCGGAAAATAAAAATCATATCCGTATCCACAATTTTCGGATACAGATGTGAATCGGATACGGTCTACCGGATAACGGATATAATTTTCGGATACCAAATATAAATTTTTGCTATTTATTTTTCTTAACTAGTAATTAAGACATGTATATCACTAAATTGTGGAAATTTATTTTCATATCTAATCACAAAATGGAAATCAACAGAACAAAAGAGGTGAATGAAAAGATGTAGAAATGGATAAAGAGGTAACTACTACCCAAGTTTCACTCAAAAGATCTTAAACGAAATGAACATTTCCAAATCCTCGTAAAACCATTTTGGGGCATGATGTTAATAACACAATTTAATAGAAATCCATGTATATCGGACATTTCAATAGTACTAAAACTAGGGCTGGAATCAGTACATAATGAGCAATTAAAACTGTGGTCAAAACTTCATCACAGTATTCAGCTGACATATACGGAGTAAATTGTAGGTCTTGACTAATGCCATAAACCATGCATAGATAGAGGCACCAGTTTGGCTGCATTCCAAATTGAGATCATCAAGCATTAATTTCTGAAGCTGAATATGATCACTGATTTATATTCATGCCAACTTACCTAGAGCAAAATACAGAATACAAAATATTCGGGTCAAGTAGTCTGATGTAAGCAAGATTTGAACCCCCCCCCCCCCGCCCAACCCACCAAAAGACCGATGTACTAAACCCAAGTAACTAATCAAATCTGATTTAGGATTAACATACCCATAATTTGTATTCAATGTTCCCAACTCAAACAAACATGGACACTTGGTTATTTTTGACTCAAAGATGATGGACACTTGTTATACTCTCATAGTTTTAATTGATACTGATAGCAAACTCATGAGAAAACCTCACTGTCAAAGGTTTCACTTGGTACATAATAAGTTTAAACAAACACGAAAAGAGAACAGGACAAACTTACCGTGGATTCATGACTACCAAATGAGTGACGGTTGTTGCGTGATGAGGAATCGGTGTGCATGCTGGGAACTCTGGTAGATCCATCATGCTTCTTGTAACACCCCGCAAAATTAGAAATAATAATTTTGCCCCTGTGTGTTATGCACGTGCATTTTGTAACGTGTTTCCACCACGTATTTTGATTACCGACTATTTATATATTTCTCGTATATTTTATCCTATTTGGGTTAACTAAAATATTGAACTTCAATCTCTGAGTTTTAGGTACTTTTTACGTATTTTTGATGCACATATCAATTACATATTTTTTATCGCTACGGGAGATATTTCTGGGTTTCAATTATTTATTTTATGTGATCAAATCCATTTTTATAAGATGGAAATTCATTTTCTCTATTTTTGATCAAAATGATTTTGTATGTGAAACACACGTGTTTTTCCACATACGTAACGATTACGTCATAGACTATATAAAAATTAATAAATAATTTTCTTATATTGTATTTTATTGTTTTAATATTTTTCGTTGATAAAAGTGGTTTTTCATATTTCGGCATTTTACGTGCGACGCACGTGTTTTCGGTAAACACACTTAAGCGTATTTGTTTTCAAAAATAAAGTTCAGAGTGTGTGTAGCACCCCGTAAATTTTCAATTTTTTTTTGAGTATAATAGTATATAAAATATAGTATAATAGTATATAAATATATATGTTGAAAAGATAAAGGAATTGGTTTGGTAAATATGGTATATGAAATGAAATGTGTGTGTGAATGGTGGGCCCACGGTTTGGGTTGAAGAAGAAATATCACATTATGCTGAGTTGAACAAATGGGCCGCATGTTATTAATTGGTAAATAAGATGAAATGGAATTGTGAATGGGGCCCACGGAGTATATATCAACAGCAAATTGAATTTTGCTTTGCTGATTGATTTCGTCAAGCAAACAATGGAATATGAAGGTGGGTGACCGGATTTTTTGTAGTGGGGAGAGGAAGAGATTGGAGTTATGGGAGTTAGGGTTTTGAAGAGGTGGGGATCATGAAGAGTTAGGAGTTAGGAGAGTTATGTACATGAAGAGTTGGAGAATTAAAAAAGATGATTTATTAGGTTGTGAATTATGCAATATAGTCCCTAACCTAGACCTATAAATAGCCCACTATTTTTCTTCTCTTCTCACACCTAAAAGCAAATCAAGTAAAGAAAAAGAAAAGAAAGAGAGTAGAGTATTCTCATCTTTGTGGTGGAGTTCTTGCTTTGGAGAAGTCTTGCTAGGAGGAGAAGTTCTAGGTGTTGTTTTGGAGCTAGAAGTGGTGTTTGTCAAGCTTCTATAAGGTGGGTGTTCTCCTACTTTCTAATTCTTAGAATGTGCATGTTAATGATCAAAAGAGTAGTTTTGGAGGTGATAAAATAAAATAATTATACTATGAATGTGGTGAGATTAATAGTGAATCATGCTATGTTGGCAAATAGATTAATATTATGTTAGTGGGTGATCCTATACTTTCTAATTGTAGGGATTGCATGCCTAAAGAGTAGTATAAGTTTGATATGAAAATTAGAAGATAAATTTTTGTTTTCATATATGTTAAATGACAGAAATGTTAACATTTGTTTAAAGAGCAAAGTATTTGTCTTGTTGTTTGCAAAGGAGAAGAGAAATTGTAGTTTGCATGTTAATGTACAAATATAGAAACTAGTAATTTTAGAAATGTTTTGAAGAGATTTTTCTTTGTAATTAAAAAAAAGTGTTTGTAAAATAAAATGAGCATGCATAGCTTATAAATAACTTGTTGTAAGAGAACACAAATCTTCTAGTTGATTAAAATGAATGATTGAAATTCTTGTAATCAAAGAGAAGAAATGAATTTGAAATTAGATTTATTATCAAATATAAATTTTTTATAATCCATAAGTTTCTATTTGTAATAAATTTCAGTTTAAAATAATCACTTGTAGACTAATGAAAGATTTGATTAAAAGAGAAAACTAAGTTTTACGAAAATTAATGAAATAATACGAAATTGGAACAAAACCTTTTGGGTTGCCTGTGAGTCGTTGGGCGCAGGTAGCCTAGTGGTCTGACTTTGCGCTGGCTCTCTGGTTGGCTCGGGTTCGAAACTTGATCACCCCAAAGTTTTTTTTAATTTTAAAAAACTACTTTTTCAAATCCGAGGAGGCTTAATGGGTTTTCGGTTTGGTAATTAGACACCTAGCCCACTTGGGCTATTGGCTTGCGGTGAATGATTTGGGCTTTGCCTGGGTGTGTACGGGTTCGATGCCCATGATGGGGTTTTATTTATTTATTTATTTATTTACTTACTTATTTGAGTTTGAATGAGATACAAGGCCTTTGAAAATTTGGGGAAAATTCCTTACCTTATAAATGTGATGGAAAATTTATTAAAAATAATTTATAGATTTTTTCACATATACTTGAGTACCAAAAAGAGACGTTTTAAAAATAGAATGAAATTTGTTCTTAAGTCAACTATTGTAAGATCATAATTTTTTCTATCTTTAAAAGAAGAGTAAAGTTTTGGTAAGAAAATTTGCTCTCTTGTTGAGAATTTGCAATTTTGTTGAACGTGAAACTCTAGATTTCTATACGTAATAAATTGTTGATGAGTTTAAATTAGATAAATATATGAGTAAAGGTCTTGATCGAAAAGAACTAAGAGTGGGAAAATAGATCATTGAATCGTGCTAAAATGAGACATCATATGAATTTGAAATTATGAATGAATTATCATTTACTATGAATAACTAGATCATGATTAGTGGCAAGACTAAGAAATCATTACTTTGTGGATAAGTGTTAAGACAAGATTGTGATCAATTGTGAATGAATTGAAAGATGAAATTATTTAGGTTTAAGACATGTTTATTAAAAGGGTATGTGTACCCATAATCCTTATGCATGCATGGTTGAGTTTTGAGTTAGTAAAATCTTGTTACCGGCAAATGTTGAAATGAAAGAATTGAGATATAAATTTTGAGATAGGGTTGTGGATCTATCTCGGTAGTGGTGATTAAGACCGGTAAGAGATAAGACTAATTCTAGACCTGGAATTCTATTTATGTCTTGAACTAAGATAATTAGGCACTTAGGTGAAGTTGTAGTAAACTTGGAGAACGTAAGTGGGGTGCTTTATATAGTCGGCGGTGGACTCCGAGGCTATCGACCCAGTTGGTGGACTGAGGTTGCTCCGTGGGAGACGAGCTTTTTATTTAAATCCAGGACTATGAGGATGGGTCAGCGGTGGACTCCGGGATCTTGAGTAGTCGGACGGATAGTTTTGTTTGCCGTCTCCACTGTATATACGTATACTGGGTTAGAGGGTCACTTGCGGGATGATTCGCACGATGTGGGATCTGTTATAACAGTCAGGGGTGGACTCTGGGGCTGGGATTCAAATTCGTGGAATGATCTGAACCTTATTTTATTACCGGGTAGTCATTATGGCGAGAGATCGAGCCCTTTATTGTGGAGTACGTAGGTGCTTGCCCTCGGACCTATGTAGTATGGGATGCATAGAATCCGAACAAGTGTGCATTAGTGTCATCTTAGTATAGAATTATGTGCATTAGACATTAAGGCATGGCATACACTTACATGTTTAGCGTAGACACAGTTAACATTTATTTATTCATTCAATCTTTCTGTGATTTGTTAAAGTAATGAGATCGTTATACTGTTTCCGGCATAGAGAGGATAGCCGTGTATAACATTTCGTCAGTTGTAAGCGACTGACGTACCCACAGATTGACATGCAGGTAATGGACTATTCATGGAGTTATAAAATGGATATGCTGTTGCTATTTAAAAGTTAAAGATGTTGCAAATGATGTTAAAGTTATACAAGTTGTATTTCAATGTTGTAATCTTTTATTCTTCCTCTGTGTAAAACAAAGTGTAATGTACTCTGATGTTATTGAAAAAGTTTTAAATTCCTTGTAAAATTGTACGAAGTGAAGTAAAGATCCTGTGGAATCTCGAATTCGGCTTTGTTTGGAATTCGGGGTGTTACACTTCTCCTCCCTCACTTTGTTGACGATGTGGGTAAAAACATCAGTTGATATAGGATCACTCTCATCTCATTCCCCAAACTTCGGCACGGATGGTCCTTTCTCTCCCTATCATTTTAAAGAATTTAAAAAAAAAATCCTTCTTATCTATATTCTTACAATTTGCAACTTGTATAGTGCTCAAATACTTTGTCATTCATGCGTGTATTACCTCTTGTTCACTAAACTAGATTTCTCAGGTACATGTTATTGACTTAACTTCACAGGCTTTTCTCCTTCTCATGTACATATTGAGATTTGGTGAACACCATTAATTCAAACATTATCAAACATCTCAAGCTTGAATTGGTAGAAAGAACGAACTATAGAAGATAAACTTGTGCAACACATGTGCAGATAGACAGTCAATAATAACATCCATGTGAATTTGTAAATAATAGAAAATGATGTAGAAATGGATAATTTGTTTCGAGCACAACAGATTTACCTAATTGATGGCGATAGTTCCTCTACGGGGATGGGTGAAGCTTGGTCGGAGTTATCGATGGTGAAGAGTAATCGATGGGGATGGGTGGTGCTTGGTCGGAGTAATCGACGACAAGGAGTAATCGATGGGAATAAGTGGAGCTTGGGCAGAGTAATCAATGACGAGGGGTAATCGACCGTGATGGGTGAAGCTTGGTCGGAGTAATCGACGGCATTGTGGTGTCGAGGAGATCGAACGATAAGGCGTCGAGAAGTTGGGTTCGCTAAATTTAGAAGATTAGAGTTAGGGAATGGGGATCAGGGACTTTGGGGGAAGGGGGGATTTTCACTTTTCAGTATATATATATATATATATATATATATATATATATAATATAGGAATATGATCATGTGAGAAATCCTTCGGTGAGAAACAAGTGTGAACTTTTTTTGAGATATAAATTGAAAAATCCAAACCTTTCATTTTGATCTACACATAAATTAGTCTACGATGAGAAATCAAGTCATTTGAGATTTGTTTGTCTATACATTTAAGTGTTACAAATTGTATGGCTGAATATCATTATTTTTTATAATGACGTGATGGATAAACAAATGAACTTCAAATAACTTGATTTTGCATATTTTGACTAATTTTGTCATTCTAAACAATGTGAACGGTTCAGATCATCCATGTGTCGGCTATATAAAAAGTTCACACGAAGCTTATTGTGAGAACTAGTTCTCACATGATCACTCGCATACACACACACACACACACACACACACGCACGCACGCACGCATGCATGCATGCACACACACGCACGCACACACAGATATATATATTAAATCAATAGAATATCTGTATCCGCATCTGCTTTTTTTAAGGATATCCGTATCCGTATCCGTATCCGATTTTTTTTTAGATTTGGATATCCGAATCTGCCTGGATACGGATATTTTATATCTGCATCGGCAAAAATTTCGGATTTGGATACGGATTGAATCAGATATATCCTTATCTGAGAGCATCCCTACTAATAATGGATGAAGGAATCTAAAAACAAAAGAGGACTGTTGTATATGAACTTGCAGTAAAAGACCAAAAGGTGGTATCACAAAATTAAATTTTTCTTTATGATACGGGTAAAAATCGTGGTTAATTCCCACAGTTCAATCCTAGCATGGATACTGAGGCTATGGCCGAAATCATGGCTTCATGGGCCTTCCTCAGGCCCACCACTTCAACTTAGCCCACTAATTAGACATGTCAAACGGGTCGGGTCGAGTACCCATGGGTCGGGTCGCTTGACCTGCGGGTCCAACGGGTTGGGTCGAAAAGTAACCGCAAAAAAAAGTTTTAGTTTTTCTCGACCCGGACCCTGCCCGCGGGTACCCACAGGTACTCATGGGTACCCGCCAATATTTCATTGTTTATTTTGAGTTTGTTTTTTGGTTTAAAAAAAAATAAAATTTTTATTTTAATTGAATAATTGATTAAAAACATAAGCAACATACTATCATTTTAAAAAAATGTAAAATAAAAAATTGAATAACTGAAACAACAACAAATGTAATAAGGAATCAAGAATGATAATTTAATAAGCTTGTTGTTTGTTGTCTTTTTATGCTCCTTGTTCAAATAAATATATGATATCAACATTCAAAATCCAACTAGTATTTCATCAAAAAAAAAAATAAAAGAGCAATAATTTGTCCAATCATGCAAAAGAAAGAACAATTATTTTTCAAAGCATACAGACATAACTGAGTCTAAACAAAATTTAAACATAATCAAAATACAATTGCAAAATCAAAACAATGAAACCACATGACAAACAAGTTTCTAAAGTCTTGAAATTAATTACATTGAAAACAAAGAAACCAAATAAAAAGAAAACTCAAAACACACTCAAATGAAATATAACTCAAGTTGATGTGCATTTAATTTAATTTTATTTATTTAAATACATGGGTACCCACGGGCACTCGTGGGTATAACCGACCCTACCCACGGGTTCACAGGTTGGGTCAAAAAGTAACCACTTATCCTTTTTCAAAATTTTCCTTATCCGTACTTGGCCCGTACGGGTACACCCGCGGGTACCCACGGGTCACGGGTCAAGATTGCTAGATCTAGCAATAAGGAAGAGTTACTCAGCCAATTATGGAATAACCAAGTCTCCTAAAATTGGGGGAAAACTGCTCCATCATATTCCAAATCAGCGAATCTAATTAGGCAACAGGGAATCTCTCCATAATAGATTCTCACCAGCCTATAAATACAGGCCCCCTCCACTGTTACCAGGAAATCACAATTTTACCACCTAATCCCACTTTAAACTCTGGTTTACTAACTTGATCGTTAGAGGGCATGTCGCCGGAAATACTCCCGATGTTTCAGGCATTTTGCAGGTTTTCGACGATGATAAACCACCACCAGATTAAAAAAATACTAGCCTCCCACGAGGACCATATCGAAAAATGAGATATGCTTTTCCTATCCAACAAAAGAACTTACTATTTGTTGCTCCCAACCGTGAAAACAGCAGCATCAGATTGGTGCTGTCAGTGGGAAAGCGCATAGATCCAAGCTCCAACCCAAGTCTTACATCTTCATCGTCTTCTTCCATGGCTATCAAGGCCAAGAGAACTGCAACCGTGGGGTGTCAAGCCAACCCCCCATTATCTTCCCCTCGTCCAACCCGCGGTCGACTAGCCACTCATAGGTCGTGGCAGCAGTAGGACAAACATCAGTCGAGGCTCGCTCCAAGTGCCTCCCGCTTGGTCACACGACGGGATGACTGCCCCGCCGTGTCGGACCTCCGAAACATCCTCAGCAATCAGCAAAACGAAGAGGACCTTCGCCATCAGCTCAACCATTCTAGGAACAAGGGATCTTCGAACCACCCTCTAGACCGAAGAATCCATTCTTCCAAGGGTCGGGAGAAGGAGTGCAGTCTTTCCCCTAAGGACCACCAACCTCCAAATGCCCGTAGAGAAGGAAGTTACGTGACGAGAGCCGAGTTCCAGGAGTTTCAGAACAAGGTCCTATAGGTCCTCCAGGCCCTCCGAGGCAGGGCTCGGAACGACCACCACACCGGCAACACCGACATTGGGAGAACTGAGAACGATGAGTCCTACGGGCCAACCCGATCCAAGGAACGTGAGGAATAATACGGTAGATGGAAGACCAACTCGCCCAGATTGGCAAAAACGGGAGGAATTCTAACAAAGGGTATCGACTGATCTTGCCAACATTCTGATCCTACATCCTTGAGGCCCCAGTCCCGATGAGCTTTAAGCCTCCTGCATTTGAGACATACGACAAAGAGTCGGATTCTACTGATCACATTGAGAGGGTTAAAAACCCTCATGATGATTCACAGCGCCTCGGACTCTTCTCTGTCGTGCCTTCCTGGCCACACTACGGGGGCCCGTACGAGAATGGTAATCTAAGCTCGCCCTAACTCGATCTTCTCCTCCGATCAGCTCGATGAGAGTTTTCTCACTTACGTCATATCTAATGTGTTCCCTACTGGAGAGGTTATTTTGGAGGAGAAACTATGCATTTTGGGATCTCCGCGATGTGGATCAAGAATTGAAGTCGATTTGCATTATAAAAAGAAGATATCAATGAACTTCTATGAAACGGTTTCATGGGATTCAACCAATTGTCTTGATCATGGGATATCATTGCGAAATAGGAATCTGTGTTAAACTAAGGCTAACAAGATGTGCATTTCCCCACTAGACCTTAAGCACAAGAATGGGGAGTCCCTTCGAGACTTCGTCCGTAGATTTACAGTTGAGGCCCGATCAATCTCCACCCTCAACATTGGGATCGCAACGGCTGCCTTCCGGCACAATGTCCGGCACGACCTGTTGAATGCCTCATTGGTTAATAAGTCACCCACTGATTTTCCTGACCTTCTTCTCGGGAGCGAGAAGTATATCTGGGTCAAAGAGGCCTTGCACTCAGGCTGTCGGAAAGAGCCCTCGGCCATGGGGAAGCAGAAAATGGATAATTCTAAGGCCTCAAAGAAGGTCTAGAAGGATGCATCAAGGCAGAGCCGTCCCTCTCCGGTCCCTCGCTTTGAGAAATTCACTCTGCTTAACGCGAGTGTCTTTGCCATCCCGATGGAGGTGGAGGATGGAGGTTGATCTAACACCCCCCGTGGCCTAACAATAATAACAAGAAGAGGGATAAGAGATTATTGTCCATTCCATCGAGACAACTGTCAGGCTCTTAAAGAAGAAATTGAGGCCCTCATTCGGAGAGGGTACTTGTCCAAATTCACTCGGGATGGCCCAAGAGCATCTCCTCATCCCCGAGGTGCAAACAAACATCTGAAAGTGGAGTCCGAACCCCAGGACTCTGAGAGGATGGATATCCTCCACTGTGTCCACGACGGACCCACAGGGGGAGACTCAAACTCTTCCCATAAGAATTTCATCCGGGATGTCAATTTAATCCACAATTTTCTTCCTCCTCGAGGTCCTGGAATGTCGATCTCATTCTCGGATGAGGACCTCGAAGGTATCCAGGTACCTCACTGTAATGCCTTGGTCATTAGCCTCGGCCTGGCGAACCACGAGGTCCGTCGTATCCTTGTGGACAACAGGAGCTTGGTTAATATCTGATTTCTTACTGCCTTCGAGGAGTTGAATCTTTCTCGGGAAAGGTTAAAGCCTACATGATACACCCTTCACGGCTTCCTAGGTGCTCCAATTCAGATCGAGAGGATCAACACCTTGGATGTCACTACCGGAATCCCCAACCTCCCGAACTGAGGTGATGGATTTCATGGTGCTCAATGTCAAAGTTGCTCACAATAACATCCTCAGTCGCCTCAGACTCGCTTCCCTCCAAGCGGTGCCCTCGGCCTTCCACATGAGGATGAAGTTCCCCACTAAGTCGGGGGTTAGGGTCGTCAAGGGAAACCAAGAGGCTGCTCGGGCCTGCTACACGGCCACAGTGGGGGGCTCGGTCCTCCATCTCGATGCAATCAAACTCCCCTCCAAATGGAGTCCAATCAGTTCTGAACCAGTGGACGAGCTGGAGGAGGTCCCCTTCTCTGAAGCAGACCCGACTAAATGTGTAATACCCTGTATTTTCGAAAAATATATAAAAAGGAGGAGAGAAGGTTGAAGGATGTAAAGGGGGGCCTACATTGAAATAGAATAACACTTGTGCTGCTTGGTTTGGTTGTGAAAAGATGATGACGCCATCGTCTTGAAGGGGCCCACCTTTGGATATATTTCGGAGGACCAGAGAATGGTCTTGGATTGAATTGGTTATGACGTGTACTTATGGGCCACAGGCTTTACTTGGTATATGGGGTTGGTAGAAAGAAAGAGATGGTATTAATTAATCTCATATCGGGAGTAAACAAAAATTAATTGAGTATGGTGTGGATGGTAGGCAGGCCTATATTTCTTGGTTTCAATAGGACTCTAAATAAAATTGCCTATGATCAAGAGTCACCTAAACGGTTAACCAACTTTTGAGAGGCAGCCTGTGGTGGACAGTTGTACTACATAGTATCTAATTTGTCTTCATAAAAATAATAAAATTGTCTGAATATTGGGGCAGAGAGTTACAAATGATATCAGAGCCGACTTTCGACATTGGGTGTGGAAGAGGGCCTCAGTATGATCCGTAGTGTTGAGAGTCATTGATCTCCGGGATCGGGTATGACCTGTGGTGTTGAGAGCCACTAATCTCTGGGATCTGGTAAGATCTGCGATGTTGAGAGTGATTGATCTCTGGGATCGAGGATGATGCCACATCGGCTAGAAAGGCGGATCCTACACTAGATGTGCATGCCCCATACTCAGTGAGGACGCTGATTTCTAAAGGTGGGGTGTATGTAATACCGCGTATTTCCGAAAAATATAATATATAAATATAAAATATATATAAAAAGGAGGAAAGAAGGTTGAAGGATGTAAATGGGGGCCCACGTTGAAATAGAACAGCACTTGTGCTGCTTGGTTTGGTTGTGAAAAGATGATGAAGTCATCATCTTGAAGGGGCCCACCTTTGGATATATTTCGGAAGACCAGAGAATGGTCTTGGATTGAATTGGTTGTGACGTGTGCTTATGGGCCACGGGCTTTACTTGGTATATGGGGTTGGTAGAAAGAAAGAGATGGTATTAATTAATCCCATATCGAGAGTACACAAAAATTAATTGAGTATAAATAAAATTGCCTATGATCAAGAGTTACCTAATCGGTTAACCAACTTTTAAGAGGCAGCCTATGGTGGGCAGTTGTACTACATAGTATCTAATTTGTCTTCATAAAAATAATAAAATTGTCTGAGTATTGGGGCGGGGCGTTACAAAATGCTTGCAAGTGAGCAAGTCCCTCCCCCTAGTCTCAGAGAGGATGTCATCAACTGTGTCCGGCGAACCGAGACCTGCTCGCCTGGACCCCCTCGGATATGCCCGAGATCTTGGAAGATCTCATTATGCACAAGTTGAGCAATCCGAACTCCAAGCCAGTGCAGCAGAGGCACCGAAATTTTTTCCTCGAGCGGCAACAAGCGGTGAAGGAAGAGATGGAGAAACTCCTCTCCGCCCACTTCATTCAAGAGGTCAGCTACCCGGAATGGTTAGACAAATCAAAATGCTGAAGAAATCCAACAGCAAATGGAGGACCTGCATTTATTTCACAGACTTCAACAAGGTATGCCCAAATGACCCATTTCCCCTCTTGAGCATCGACACTCTTATCGATGTGATAATTAGGAACGAGCTCCTCAGCTTCATGGATGCCTTTTCAGGGTACAATCAGATTCGAATTTTCCCTCCGGACATCCCGAACACTGTCTTTGTGACAGACCAGAGGCTCTATTGCTATCATGTCATGTCTTTCGACCTAAGAATGTCGGTGCCACATATCAAAGACTCGTTAACCAGATCGTTAAGGAGAAAATTGGCTGGAACATGGAGGTATCCGTCGACGACATGCTCGTCAAAACACTCCGAGGAGAGGACCACATCATAGACCTCGAGGGGGCCTTCAGAATTCTCAAAGTGCATAACATACGGCTCAACCCATCCATATGCGCCTTCGTCGTAACTTCAGGAAAATTCCTTAACTTCAAGGTTAGCCAACGAGGTATCGAGGCGAACCACGAAAAGATCTGGGCCATATTGGACATGGACCCTCCTAATAATGTATATGAGGTTCAAAGACATTGGTCAACTTGCAGCCATCTAGTGTTTCCTCTCAAAGTCTGGTGAAAAATATCTCCCCTTTTTCAAGGCCCTCCGGGGGTCGAAGAACTTTGAGTGGGGAGAGCCTCAGCAACAGACCTTCGACCAGCTGAAAAAATACCTTGTTCACCACCCTCTCCTAAGTAAACCCAAGCCAGGCGAGGTCCTGGATCTCTACCTGGCAACATTTGAACACGCCCTCAACGCCATCCTAATTAGGGAAGAAGATAGGGGGCAAAGGCCTATCTACTATGCAAGTTAAGTCCTCATCGACGAACTACACTACACTGAGATGGAGAAGGTGGCATACGCCATCGTCATGGCTATGAGAAAGTGTTGCCCCTATTTTCAGGCCCATTCTATTCAGGTCCCCATTGGTCAACCTTTTAAGCAAGTCCTCGACAAGCTAGAGAACTCTGAACGCCTGATCAAGTGTGTAGCGCCCCGAATTTCTAATATGATATCTTAGAAATACATGGCACAACTCCTAGCATCAACTTCAATGTAATAGCATACATAGTCCAAAAACACAGATAATTTTATTTCAAATTTTATTACAACAATTATTTACAAAACACGGCGGAATACAAAATACCTTGAATTACAAACTCTCTTTTTACAACACTTCTTTTACAAAATTTATACAAAAACTCTATTACATCAATTTATCTCAAGCATCCAAACCCCAAGCTCTAAGCAACAACCTGTAAAACATGAGGCTAGAGATGATCCATAACCCCCAAAACTAAAGGGGTCAGCCATAAAGGTGTGAGTGACATAAAAACAAACAAGCAACATAAATAAACATGAAACATGGAATCATAAACAACATGTACTAGAGAAAAGAATAAATGAAATAAGAAATATCAAGGAAAACATGAAATTGTCAAGTGTAGATAGACTAAGTGTCAAGTGTAGGAAAAACAGGAAAACACAATCATAAAACCAAGTTAAGAAAAACACAATTCTATATGTTGACTCTCTGATGCATACTTGTCGGAGTCTATGCATTCCATAGTACATAGGTCCGGTGCAAGCCCTTAACGATCTCCACTTTATAGGGATAACCCCTCGTTATGCAACTAATCCTACCACGGTGATGGGAAACAAGATCCAGAATACTTCGCAAATAGGCACCACAGTCCTCGACGTGCAAGCATCATGTAAGATAGCTAAAAAACAACCGGAGAATCATCTCCCAAACCCGTGTACCCCATGAATAGGCTTGCAAGGCCCTCGACGTGCAGATACACCGAGTACATTCCGTGAATTGGCCTGCCGACCCTCGACATGCGAATGCACCCTGCATGCTCTGTGAATAGGCCTGCAGACTCTCGACACGCGAACACACAAATGTTCTCTTGAGACAGAACACAACGAACAGTCCTGGAACGCATCCGTTGGACTAAAAAAACCATGAGGCTATACTTATGTTTTCCAAGTTCCATCACATCCCCACTAGTGCCTGTCCTTAAGTTGGTTATTATTAAAACACAAAATCTCCATCTCTAGAGTTAGTGTATCCTGCCGGACTTAAATACTCAACAACAACTAAACCAAGACCCCCCAGGTCTAACTCAACAAATCTCTACTGCCGGTTCATAGGACTCCCACTCAACTCCTAGAGATCTCAACAAGACCAAAATTTACAAATCCATCGTCAAAACGATCATAGGGAGAAACCTCTCCAACCAACAAAACCCAAATCTTTATAAAATTTCAGAATCCAAATCCAATAATAAAATATCTTGAAAATATATGTTCTGTAGAAAGAATAATATTTAGAATAGTAAGTTATAAATCCAAAAACCTTTAAAGAATCAATCATTTAAAGAACATCTGGAAAACTCAAGAAAACATCAGAATCAGTCGACTGCAAAAGACACCAATCGATTGTCCAGAGCAAGAACCAACATCTTTAAGAAAATAATTCTAAGTGTTGACGGTTGACTGTAAAAGACACCAGTCGACTGTCCAGAAAGTGAATTCAATGATTTTAAGAAAATAATATAAGTGTTATAAGTCAACTATCAAACTATCAGTCGATTGTCCCGAGAAAAATCAAATAATCTTTTAAGAAATAATTCTAAGGGTTACCAGTCGACTGTAAAAGTCCTCAGTCGACTGTCCAGAGCAAAATTTCAAGAAAAACTAAAGAACATAGCAGTCGGGTCATATCGGTCGACTGAGAAGTCATACCAGTCGACTGTCGACTTACAGTCTACAGATTTTGGTTGTGCATATATCAAAATTATAGTTTTTAAGAATAAGTTATACATCAAAATAACTTGTTTTTATATTCCGAAACTTATCAATACCAGTATAAGTTGAGATATAGTAATCCTTTGAAAACGCATAAGACTCAATTTCTTCTTAAACAACAAAATACGATTTTTATGGAAAAAAACGTTTGTGCATACTTGTGCACCAAAAGAACTTCAAAAATCCATAAACTAAAATAACAAAATATACAGATTTAAAACTTAGCATTTGAGAAATCCAAATTCGAACATCTTTCACAAAATCACAAATCCCAAAATTTAATCAAATGTATAAATCCCCAATTTTAGTCATCATAACTCAAATCCTCAAAACATGGTCTTTTATTCCATTACTCCTTCTCAAAATTCCTCATACTCAATCTCAACTAATCTCAATAGTTGATTCATAAACAAATTTATCCTTAACATGGCCAAATTGTATTCATCCAACTCACCAATAGTCCCAAAAATCTCATCTTTAATTAATTAATGCATAACATTCATCATACTCAATCGAATCAGCAATAATCCAAAAGAAATAGCCTACTCACAATTTATATTAGATTTCCAACAATCTAAAATCATCCACATGTAAATTCTACTCACAAATAACTAGGGTTCACAAAAGATCCAATTTTTCATCCATCCAACATACATATTCATGCCAAACCCTAACATGCCTTCTAATATATGGAATTCAACATCCAAGATCAATCAAAACATTCATGTCATTCGCATACAACACACACAAATCAAAAGAGAACAAACAGTCACTTACCTCAAATGAAGAAATCCAATCGAATAAGCAAAACCCTTCTTTGCGAAATCCAAAATCTTCTCTTTCAATCTCCAAGAAAAATAATAAACCTTGTGTTGTGCAGCGAAAGACGGCTACACTCCATCTTTTATATAGGCCAGAATTGAAGGATTAGGGTTTTGAAACATATTTGCAAAATAATCCTTTAACAAATTATTATTTTACATATATAACCTTTCTCAGTTAAAATAAGTTAAATAAATCAAAACCAAATCAAATCCTTTTACCACTGAGTTGTCCAGCAATCCGGCACAGCCCAGCAATAAGGAAAATTTGGATTTGTACTCAGGGTGGCAATTTTGCACAAAAATCCTTCTTTTTGTAATATTTGCAAATACATCATAAAATATTAGTAAAAATCCAGAAAATTCAGAAATAATATCTAATAATAAATATTAGATTTCCCAATTAAAATATTTGACTTTTACTTTTCAGAAAAACATTTGCACAAAATCCAACATAAATTCCATGTTTGCAAAAACACCATATTTGTTTAAATCTTTACCAAATCAACTCTAAATAAAATTTGAATATATTTAAAATTTCAATGATTAACATGGAAAGCCCAAAAATCAGTAAAAACGAATTTTCATTATTTATTTGAAATCCAAACGGCTTTTTACATAAAGCCCCTCTCTTTCGAGGTATTTATTAAAAATAGTTTCCTTATTGAGAAAAATCCCAAAATTTAGAATATACTCTATTATAAGTAGGAGAATTTATTAAAAATATAAAATTAGATATTTACACCAAAATATTTGCACGTGTGAAAAGATAAGTCTTTAGAAAAATATTTATTAAACCTCCAGAAAATCATTTTAATTTATTTATAAATCTTTAAAATTATATTTAAAAATACAGGGTACTACAAAGTGGTCCATTGAGCTTAGTCAACATGACATCAACCATAAGCCCAGGACCGCCATCAAGGGGCAAGCCCTCGCTAAGTTCATAACTGAGTGCACCATCCCGAAGGCATCTGATGTTCAAAAGGACGAGCCGATATGGGAACTTTATGTGGATGATTTGTCATGCGAAGAAGGGAGTGGGGAAGGAGTTATATTGAGCGGTCCAGACAGCTTCGTCTTTTAATACTTCTTGCACTTTAGCTTTAAAGCATCCAACAACGAAGCAGAGTATGAGGCTCTAATCTTCGGACTCCTCCTGACCTGAAAGGCAGTGGCCAAACAGGTTAAAGCCTTCAGTAATTCTCAACTCATCGTAATTCAAGTATGCGGGAAATGTGAAGCTCGTGATGCCCGGATGGTCCTATACTTAGCGCATGTCAAGCTTCAAACTTTGAAGATGCTATTGTTGTTCGAATTACCCAAGAGCAAAACACCCAAGCAAATGCTTTGTCCAAGCTAGCTCCTCTTCCATCGAAGGTCTCGATCGTACAGTCCTGGTGGAGGTTCTTGTCCAACCAAGCATTGAGAATCCTGAGGTCCTCTGCCTCGATCCACCTTCGTAGGTAGCAACATGGATGGATTTGATCTTGAACTACTTGAGAAATGGTGAACTACCGTAGTTACAGTCCGAAGCAAGACAGGTCCGAGTCAGGGCCGAAAAGTCCATGTTCATCAATAGCGTGCTCTTTAAGCGGTCATATATTAAGGATGACAGGAGACCCTTCCTTCGATGCCTGACCCCGAAGGAAGCCAAATACGCCCTCAAAAAAATGCATGAAGGGGATTGGTAGTTGCCACATGGGCAGCAGATCACTGGTAAAGAAAGTACTCAACCACAGTAACTATTGGTCGACTCTCTTGTAGCATGCTCATGATCTCATCAAGAAATGCGGTCCATGCCAAAGTTTCTCCTCAGTCAAACACGTTCTCCAGAACGAGCTTAAATCGTTGGCTAGTCTAGCCCCGTTTGCCATGTGGAGGATGGATCTAGTCGGCTCTTTTTCCAAAGAGATAGGTCAAAGGTACTTCCTAATTGTGGCAATCAACTACTTTACAAAGTCAATCGAAGAAAAACCCTTGGCTAGTATCACTGAGCATCAAGCCCAACAATTCTTATGGAAACACATCGTCTGCAGGTTTGGGATCCCTTGGATCCTCATCACCGACAATGGCACCTAGTTCGCTGGCAAAAATTTTGGCAAGTTCCTGTAAAGACCTAGAAATTCAGTAGAGGTTCTCTTCAATTTTGCTCCCCAATATAATGGCCTAGCCGAGAACGCAAATCATCAAATTCTCGACGGTCTTAAGAAGAAATTTGACAAATTTCTCAAGGGTATGGGTAGATGAGATTCCCAGTGTGTTGTGTTCCTACCGAACGATCATGAGGATTCCTACGGGCGAGTCACCCTTCAACCTGACATTCGTCACCGAAGCGGTAATTTCTCTAGAGGTCAGTCAGCCTTCCCCACTGATCTTGAACTTCGACTCCAAGTTCGTCGCGGATATCTCCGCAACCAAGGCTAAATTATCGGTCAACCCAAGCACGGGTATTCAACCACCTAAGCAGACCCACAAGTACTCCCTTGAGGGTCTCCGCATCGATGAAAAGTCCTACATTCTAGAAACCGCATCAGTGTACATGAAGTATAAGGAGGATGAAAATATCCCCCGCGGAGAATAAGTACCCGACCTTTGCCTCCCAGACCACCAAAGTGCAGAAAAGGCATCATTGGTCGGCATTGGAAGTAAAGATAATTAGCCCGCCTAAGAAAACCAATGATCTCTGCAAAGATGATCGACCCGGCCTTAGACTTTGGAACTCAGAGAGGGACATCAGATCTCAAAAGCTAGGATAAAACTGAAGATGTTTATCTTGGAATACCCCGATCCTCTCTTAGTCCCTCTGGATCAATATTGTCAGCACGAGAAGCACCAGCCAGGCCGAATATCCCCAAGTCCTAAAGGGACACAATCAAGTAAAACCACGTCTCTCAAGACTAGGAAGGTAAAACTTCAGATCTTGGAAACCAGGAAAAAAAACCCGGAGCGATGCTACCGGACGCTGATCCCCTCTTGGTCGAATGCTCAGGCAGCAGGGCAGGAAAACTCTGACCACACTCTAGATGACTAACTCTCATTGGCATCGACTCTCGAATTGCCAATCAAGGCACTCGACAAGAAACCCCCTCCCCCTACCCCCCGGATCCTAATCATCAGAAGAGCAAAGCGATGAAATTTGTGGACCAATTGCTTGAGAATGGGGGAAATTTATAGGCATCATTGAAACTCCCCCATTTATTACATTCAACAAGTCAACACTCCAAGTTTCAAGATCTATCAATTCCCGTAATAGGTGACATAAGAAAGCCCACATGATGACTCACGTGATTGTTCGAAAGCAAGAGCAAACTTTTTAACCCAGATTCAGAAGCTTGAGGCGAGGTGTACAACCCCGAGTTAAAAGTCAGAAAGAAAAGGAATTCAAACACAATTTATTCATTAAAAAAACCAAGTAAAAATGCAGTGGCCAGTTCGTGGGAAGGCAAAAATATAAACAGCCTAAGTCAACTGCTTGGAAGAGGTCCCTTTTTCGAAGGAACGAGCGGGGGGATCTTTTCCGATCCCAGTAGTAGGGTCGACCAATTTGTCATTAACCAAAGCCTCTCTCCTGGCAGTTTGGGCGAGCTCCCCTATCTTCGCAACGATAGACAAGCCCCCGAGGTTGAGGTCTGGATACCTAGTTTTGACATGTTCAAAAGCACGACTATACCCATCAACTTGGGCTCGGATCACCTGCAGTACTCCTTCGTCATCTCCTTCTCCCTCCCCTACCACTCCAACCTTTTCTTGACCAGCTTTTCCTTCTCCGTTGATATCTCCTTCCGAGCCTTCTTCCCACTCGACAGGTCCTCTTTCAACACGTTTATTGTTTGCCGGATGTCTCCAGCACGACCTAACAACTCCCTCTCGCCCGCCTTTGCCACCTAAGCGCGCTTGAGAAGTGCATCCAACCTCCTCATCAACTCGCCCCCGCTGATGGCTGCCTACAAGAAAATGATAACACTTAGCCAAGTAAAAAAGGCATGGGCCCAAAGCTTATGAACATATCCCTCACCAGAATAGAAACCTGAGCCCAGCGAGCATAAGCCTCATCCTCTAAATCCTTTGTCAGAGCCTTCCTGTCACGTGGAGTGGCGAGGTAGTCGACCACCTGCAAAGCATTGGGGGGGACAGTCGTCAAATTTGCCTGTGTGATAGACCAAGAAGGCGCCCATACCTTCGCCGATGGTGGATTCTTCAAAGTCACCGTAGTCTCATTCGAGGATGCGCCTTATTCTTCAGGGACTCCTTCTTGACATCCTCGGAGGACTTGTTCCTCGGGTGGTCGGCATCCTTGGTTTTTCTCTTCTTTGAAGGTTCCACCAATCTCGAGGAAAGAGGGCATTTATGCCCAGGCACTTTAGCTTTCGCAACTACCTTCATCTTCGCCTCCGCCTTAACCATCTCCTTGGCCTTTACTGCAAGCCTAAAAATCCGTCGGAAACCATGGTTGATTGTCAGAGGGAAACGAAGCCGAGGAAGCGACAGTGCTGAAAATAACAATGAAGAGAATCAAGTGGATGATAAATGTAATGCCCCTGCCCCGAGCCCGGACAATTTATACAATTTATAAGACAAATTAGATACTATGTAGTACAACTGCCCACCATAGGCTGCCTCTCAAAAGGTGGTTAACCGAATTGGTGACTAATGATCATTGGCATTTAGTATTTATATAGTAAATTATTCTTTGAAACCTTCGGTATGGTACTAAACCGATTCTCAAATCCCTTTTTTCCTTAAATCCTTTTACAATGAAACCGGGCCCCACCATGCCACTCTCCACGTCATCACGTGGGAGAGAAACCAACTGAACAATCCAGCACATGTATGCTGTTCATTCTCAAACCGGTGGGCCCCCAAAGTCACAAACCGGATTCTTATAAATCCCATTTCAAATCAATACTTTTATATAATCCTCCCCATAGAGAATTTCTATAGGGCAAAGTCTCAAATTCATTTTATTATTATATATTTCAAACCATATATATATTTCAGAAATACGGGGTATTACATACACCCCCCTTCAGAAATCAGCGTCCTCGCTGATGAGCACGGGGCATGCACAATCTAGTGCAGGATCTACTTTCTAGCACGGGGCATGCAGGATCTACTTTCTAGTCGGTGTAGAGCACCTTCTGTGAGCGTCACTCTCGTCTTTGGAATTCTGGAGACCAATCCCACTCTGCGGATCATTCTGTCTCTCTCCGCCGATCATCCTGGAGTCCATAACTCACTGCTCCTACACTCGATGTCGAAAGTCGGCTCTGATACCATTTGTAACACCCCTGCCCCGGGCCCGGACAATTTTATACAATTTATAAGACAAATTAGATACTATGTAGTACAACTGCCCACCACAGGCTGCCTCTCAAAAGGTGGTTAACCGAATTGGTGACTAATGATCATTGGCATTTAGTATTTATATAGTAAATTATTCTTTGAAACCTTCGGTATGGTACTAAACCGATTCTCAAATCCCTTTTTTCCTTAAATCCTTTTACAATGAAACCGGGCCCCACCATGCCACTCTCCACGTCATCACGTGGGAGAGAAACCAACTGAACAATCCAGCACATGTATGCTGTTCATTCTCAAACCGGTGGGCCCCCAAAGTCACAAACCGGATTCTTATAAATCCCATTTCAAATCAATACTTTTATATAATCCTCCCCATAGAGAATTTCTATAGGGCAAAGTCTCAAATTCATTTTATTATTATATATTTCAAACCATATATATATTTCAGAAATACGGGGTATTACAATAAATGAATGACAAGGGAGACTATATATAGCAAAAGGGGGGACATCGAACACTGTGCGGGCACGTGTTGTCGCATGAGCATGCATGTGGAACATGCAAGCACAATTTCTTAAACCCTGCTCATCTTAGCACCTCAAAGAAATGACACTCCGACACCGAGACCATCGCGGATTTATCCACTAACATGGCCTTCATCTTAGCACCTCGAAATAGCACTCCGATCCTGAGGCCATCCAGGATTTCTCTACTAACATGGCACTCATCTTAGAACCTCGAAATGGCACTCCAACCCTTAGGTCGTCGCGGATTTCTCAACTAACGTCTTAGCACATCAAAATGGTGCTCCGACCCCGAGGCCATCGTGGATTTCTCTGCAACGGGGTTCAAGTCTTACCCCTAGTGCCTCGGTTACCAACACACATCATTGAAGGCCAAGAAGTGAACAAAACATTCTTCATTACTAAGGAGCATATCACATTAGCAGAGTTACATAAACTTTTATAAACTCAAAGCGTGAGGCACTGACAATCGGGAGCCCCTTCGGCAGACCCCGATCCCAGATCTTCCACATCTCTCCCCGAAGGATGACTCACTAACCCTAACACCTCAGGAGCTCCCCGTACTCTAGCAACACTAGAAGAACTGGATATTTGTAATACCTTAAACTTTCATTTTAATAAAAATGCAGATTTTCACGTGTTGTGCACGTGCAAATTTCGTATGTATATTTATTTATTTATTTTTATATATAAAATTTCTTTTTGGTAGTATGAACAATTATTTTCTTCCTTTCCTTTATTTTTTCTAGAATCCTATTTTATAAACCATAAACATTATTTTCTTATTTTGAGCCCACTTTAATAAATTATTATTTTATTATTTTGGCCCACAAGTCTAAGCCCGCTATTTTGTGAAGCCCACAAATTTAATTAATCATTTAAATTGTCACACTTGTCATGTAGACACAATTTGTGAACAATTGATTAATTAAAATTGTACAAAATTCAAATAAGGGGGTACTAGAGGACACGTGCATGCACGTAGTGTGCATTGCACACCATTGGAGGTCGGGTGTGCTTAAGGAAGGTGGGAGAGTGGGTGTGTGTGTGCATGGGTGGTTGCTACAACTTCCCCTCCTATCCTAGACATCCATCTCTAACCATCTAGTGAAATCCTAGCCCTCCAATCCATCCTAGTACTAGTATAAATACCCCCTACCTTCATGTATTCTACACTAAGAAATTATTGAAAGAAAGAAGTTATATAGGAGAAATACATAAGAGAGTATATAGTTTGAGTGTCCATTGGTGTGTCCCAACATTGGAGGCCAGCCCCATTCCCCACACAAGGAGAGCTCTCGGTTTTGGCACAAGGAGCAAGAAGGAGGACTTTTGCAACACAATTTAGGAGGAGAAGGCTACTCTCTCTCATTCTAGGAGACTCTAGGAGCTTTCATTTGGTTTTTTTCCAAAGAGGTGGGTGTTTCTCATTGCTTCTAAAGTAGAAATCATGCTAGAAATGAATTGAATAATTATTAAAAAGCAACTAGTTGGAATTAAATTCATGCTTGCCTAATTAGAGAATAATTGATAATCTAGTAGATGTGTGTTAATTTGTTTGCTAGACTAATTAATTATGAATGAAAGTGAACGTTTTCATACTCCTAGAATTAGATATCATGTTTGATATGTTTAATGAAATTATGCGAATTAACTAGTAAGAGATTGGAACCATGCTTGTTTAATTAAAGTATTAAAGTAGAGTGGTAATATTAGAGATAAGTTGATTGACTGATTACTAAGAGATAATTGTTAATTTTTGTATTAGAATTCTCCATTTTGTAGGTGCCATATGAATGTTAGAATAAATGAAAGAATTGTATTTGCAAATAAATGATTGAAGGCATCATGTGTAAATTAGTTGATAAAAATAGAATTTTTATTCTTTAGAAAAGATGATTTTTGTGTTCTAAAAATATAGTAGTTTGTCAACAAGAAAGAGAACAACAACTTAGTGATTTTTGTGGAAACCTAACTTTAATTATGAAGAGTTGTGCTCTGGTTTTCAAATATTGAAATTATGAACATGGAATACAAATTAGGGCTAAAATACATGTTTTAAAGAGCTAAAAATACTTATAAAAATACTGGTTGCTGTGGATTTATGTGTATTTTAATTCTGGAAAATTTTGTTTTCAAAAGAGGAGAAAAAGAGACAATTTTGTTTTTAGAATTTCTGAATTATAGATATGAACAGAGAGCAAGATCAAAACCCAATTAAATTTCTTTAAAATCGATATGTCCACTTAGACCATTTGGTCGGTAGAGTTTTCTTTCGCTACAGTAAAAATGGGGCTAGTCAAGGGTCTCGAGTTCGATACTGAGACTTTTCGTTTATTTTTTTTGTTAAAAATCCGATTGCCGAGAGTCGATACTTAGGGATTATAACCCTAGTTATATCGCCTTGGGGCTTTGGCGTGTTGGTCTTGTGCGCTGTCTCTTGGACCGCTAGTTGTGGGTTCGAATCCGGTTGGGGGTTCGGATTTAAAAAAAAAAAATTTTTGTGGGATTTTAATTAATTTGAGTTTTAAGAAAAATAGATTAAAAATTGGAATAAGGTGGAAATAATTACTGAAAATTATTTGGACTTTGTGAGAAAAATTTATATAACTTTTGATAAAGTGTAATTAAGAAATTAGCGCTTTTGCAGGAAAGGATTTCTTTTTAAAATTTAATTGTTTGTTTAACTAAAGGAAAAATAAATGAGAATTTCTTTGAGTTATAAAATTGAAAATTAGTAATGAGAAAATTTTGAAAGAGTGATTTGTGTAATTAAGTGGACTTATAAAATGTGCTTGTAGTATGAATTGAAATGAGAATAATATATTTGTGGAATAAATGAATTATTAATTACTACTAGTTGAAACTTATTCTTACGCATAAATTGTACATGAAATTGAATTATTGATTGTGATGAGTTATGAAAGATGTGAATACATGAATACTATGTTTATGAAATATGAATTGTGATTAATCATGAAAAGACCTTACGAGTATGAAAAGCTCGATATTGTAATTATGAATTGAAATTGAGAACAGGGTATAGCCAAGCCTTATACCGGCAATAAAAGAGATATGGAAATGATATTTGAGATGAAAATACCAAGGTTTGGGTCATGTGAAATAAATAAATAAGACCGGTATAGTGGGAGTGCTAACCCTAAGGGATTGATTTTATTCATGATTCAATTAAACTAAGGATAAGATACATAGTAAAGATGTGATGAAAGTAAGAGAAAAATATTGAGTATGAGGGTCATTGGATTGACGGCGTGAGAGTATTCACAGGATGTCCCATGATGCGTCATGATAGGGCATGGATACTACTCCAGAGTATCGTCCCGGTGGCGACACTCGTGGGGTGTTTGACGACTGCGGGTGGTGTCATGTCTATGGTAGAAGCTGAATTACCACAGGATACCTGCATGATGAGTCATGTGACAGTGCATTAAGATTCCCTCCAGGGCACCTAGACATAAGTTCGTAGGTCAGAAAATATCTAGGATACTTACCGTAGTTACAGTAGTAAATTAAGTCATGGCGAAGGATTGAACCCTACAAGATGAAGAAAGGATAAGGGCTTGCCCTTGGACCTATATAGTATGGGCTGCATAGACTCTGAACAAGTGCGCATTAGTGTCGTATAATACAATTAATTGCATTAAGGACTAAGTGTAAATTCATAAACATGACATCAATAGGATAGTCCCTTTAGTTTTGTTAGTGACAGGTTTGTGGTTTGCTAAGTATTGAGAATCGTTATACTGTTTCCGGCATAGAAAGGATGGCCGTGTATAATATTTTGTCAGTTGAATGAACTGACGTGCCCACAGTTTTACATGCAGGGTAAAGATACTTGATACATTGAAGTATGCATGCTGCTCAAGATTGATTTAATTGTTGTTTCATGTAATTTATTGTAAAATTGCTTTCGCTGTAATAATGTAAAGGTGTAATGTAACTTTGATGTAAGAAATATTTTTATTTCCTTGTAAAATTGTACGAAAGAAGTGTAAAGATCCTGTGGAACTTCGAATTCAGTTGTATTTTGGAATTCGGGGTGTTACACTATTCAACTTTGGGCGTTCCCGAGCGCTCCCATTCGGGAATGGGTGCTTGAGTATGGATCCCGTCTTAATATCGTACTCCAAAAGATGGAGGTTGGGCTCAACTCTCCAAGATTAATCCTTATCCGATATATCTCCAAGTTTTTCTCCACAAGCATCCGCCTGAAGACGAAGTTCGAAGGTTTCCCTCTGACAAGGCCAAGAGCACACTCCCCTCAGCTTGGGTGAGAATCAAATGGACATCAAGGACATACGCTTTTAAGAAAGCCAACTCCTCTGCCACTTCCTGTGACCACCGAATGTGGTACCCGAACGAATCTTCCCTTTCGCTCGCTTCCTTCCGAAGACGGGCGATAATATCTTCGGCTCGACTCAACTGACCTCGGAGGGCTCGCATCTTTTCCTTATACCCACTTTCTCGAGGCTCGCACCTTGTGATCTGATTAGAAAAATAATCACCTTGAGACTCAGAGGAATACACTAAGCATGTCAAAAAGTTGAATGAACTTTCATTAAACAAAAGGATTACAAAAGGCAGTGTCCAGTTTGTGATCGGTGTTGATACAAAATAATAAAATTGAAAACTAGGGTGAGGGAGAAACCTCCCAAAAGGACAAATGAGTTTCCTCGTCCCCGACCACTTCATGCTCACGACGGTCATTGACATCGTCCAAAGGCAATTTCACACCTTTGTGAACCATAGGTATCTCCCCCAGAGTTAGAGGAATCCCGTTGAGCTCCGGATCAAAAGATAAGCCATTGAAATCGATGTTAGTATACCTCTTCCTTACGTGCTCAAGGGCCTGCTTATAGCCCTGGTCCTCTCCCCACAATGATCTAGTTAGCGGAACCCACGAGCTCCGCCCTCAGTCCTGCTATCTCCTCCTCCAAGGCCTCCTTCTCCTTTCATCACAATTCCCTGGTCCAAGTTCCCTACCACAACGTCGCCCTCCAGCTCATTCACCTTCTTTTCGAGCACCTCAACACGACTCTTCTCCTCCTGCCACTTTTGATCGAGCTGCTCGCCCCTCCGGTTTGTACACTTGAGGAGGTGCTCATATTGTTTCTTCACCTTCGCCCCTTGGAGTATGGCCTGCGAGAAAGAACAAACTCATTAGAAAAATTACAAGTGCCAAAAAGACTTAAGCATCTGTTCAAGACCGAACCCTCACCATGTGTAACATCTCAAAGAAATTTTGGAATAAAATACATTTTTTATTTTTGCACGTGCAATGCATGTGTAATTTTATTTCATTTTGGTTCCAAATTTTTTCTAAGTTAAGCACAAACTTTCTCTTATTTATTTTGTCTCATTTTATTCTTTCCTAATCAAAATCCATAGGCCTAAAAGATTAATTTAAGCCCATTAGGGAAAAAAACCCCACAAATAAAATCCTATATTTATTTTTTGTACATTTTCCTATACGTGTCATGTAACAAGCAACTAGGGTGTAACTAAAAAAAAATTAACAAATAAAATGAGAGGGTGTGCATGTGTGAAGCACGTGCACATGCTTGTGCTAGGGGGTGGCCATCCTATAACAAAGAGAGAGGGGGAGTGGGGTGAGAAAGTGGGAGTGAGAGGTGGTTACTAGAGTAGTGGGAGTCAATCTCAACCACACCTATATAACACCCCCCCCCCCCCCCCCACCATCCCCTTAATTGTATGTTGAATGCACAAAAATAATCAAACCAAAAGAGAGAAAAATAAATAGATGAAGTGGGAGGCCGAATTCTTGTTCTTGAGACTTGGAGGCTTGCGGTTTTGTGCAAGGAGGATAAGAGAAGCCAAGTTTGGAGCTAGGAGCATTCATTCTAGGAGTTTTTCTACATTTTGCAATATAAAAGGTGTGTGTCTATTCTTACTTTCTAGATAATGTAGAAAGCATGTTTAGATATTTTGTGAATTGTTTTGCTAGTTTAATAAAGTTCTGCGAGTTAATTTGATGCATGTTGCAGTGATAAAGATTGCTAATGGTAGAAAATTATAGTATTCATTGTATGTTAATGAGAAGTTACACTATTTAATTGGTAGATTATGATTGAGAAAATTTAATTAAAGGCATGTGTAGAATTGTTAGGCACAAACAATCAACTTGATTAAATTGTGTGAATTTTTTTGTCTCTTACAAATTGGTTAATAATGTGTATGAAATGTGAATAAGTAGTAAGAAAAAATTAGAGAAACATTTTGGGGAAGGAAATAGTTATAGTAGAATAAATGGAAAAGATGCATTAATGTTGGTTGAACAATTATCTAGTTGTAAGATATGTTTTTTAATTCTTGTAAGAGAAAGAAGTAATTAAATTGGGAAAAGTGAGGTTAAATCTTCATTAAAAGTTAGTAAAATAACAATTATGGGAATTTATATATATATAATAGTAGCATTAATTTGAAGAAAATAGTAGAAATCAAAAATAGTTGAAAGTGTAAATAATGACAAAAATCAGAGGGTTAAGTGAATTTTAACTCTTGTATAATCGAAAGGCCCGCTTGGCCTTAGTGGCTAGCGCAGGGGCCGAAGCACCAAGTGCTGCCACGTGGTGCCGCCTGGGGTTTTGGTTGGGGGTCTCGGTTTCGAACCCTCTTGTGCACAAAAAGTGCCTTTTTGTGTTTTTTTGCGGTTCTGGGATTTTAAAATTCAGAAAAAAATATATAAATATTTTAAAATATTACGGGACCTCTGAAAGTATTTCTCACTGTTTTAGTTTATATTTGGGGGTTTTTTAAGTCATATTTCTTCAATATATTGAGTTGAGTTCAATTTGAAAATAAAGGGGACAAAGAATTAAAGGTTTTATGAATTGATTATAAACAAATAAAAATGTGAGTTGAGAATGAAGAAAATTTAGGAATAAAGTGTTAAGTAATTTGTGTATTACAAAATGATGATTTTAATCGAAGAAATTTAATAAGATTGAAGTTTAGTGTGAGAAAAGATTGTGTAGATCTAGTATCATGAAAGTGATTAGTTGATTGATCAATTAAAGAGCATTGTTTATGAGAAATTTTATTTGAAAATTAATATAGAACGTGAATATAAGAGATGAAATATTTTGGCAAAAGATTGAACAAAAGAGGTTTAATGAATAAGAATTCAAATGTGATAAAGAAGAAATGATGATAAAGATGTTCATGTTGAGGTTAGATATAACCTAATTGATCTCTAGAGTGAGATGATTGTGGGAATCTAGATGCTAAGTGAGACTCATGTATCGGCAAAGTGATGAAAATGATTAATTGATTTGAGAAGTTGCCAATATGGGCCATCGTTCTCGGTATTTGTTAAGACCAGTAGGAGAGTAAACTAGCTTTAGGTTGTGATAATGTTAAACCTAAGGAAAGGCACTAGAAGAAGATATGATAGAAACAACGATGAACAAGTCCGGTAAAGGATGTGCAGCTCCTACGGTTCCGAGATCGAGGAGTATGCCCGGTGAATCCATGCATATGGGCTAGGGGTACGACCGTTTATCATTGGAAAGGCCGATAAAGAGACTACAACCCCTAGAAATGTTTGGAACGGACAGGATACGCCCAGTAAATCCACTGAGGTGGGCTAGGGGTAGGCCTGGTTAGTAGTTACGAGGGATTTACTTACTAGGAATGTTCATGGCTGAGGATACTCCCGGTAAATCCACTGAGTTGGGCTAGGGGTAGGCCGGTAAGGTCCAATATCCTGGGAGTGCGACTCTTCGGTGACTACGTGTAACCCCATTCCCGTAAATACGTATTTCTGAATATTTTTCCGTATTTTGATTATTTATAAACTTGTTTTGTGTTAAACTGATTTAGGATTTTCTACTAAGTATTTTTCTAATAGACAGTTATATTTATCTTGAACAACAATGTATTTTTTCATTTATAATTGATAGACTATTTATATGTTATATTATTACTGTTTGGATTCTAATAAATTTATTAATCTCAAATTCTACTTTTATACACTTTATTATCATTATTATTGCTACTTCTATTAGTATTATTATTATTGTTATTGTTATTATTAATATTGAGATGTGTTATTATTAGTCTTATTATTATTATTTTTGGTTAAAGCCCATTGATTTTTTATATATGTTATATTATTTAATTATTCGGTTTAAAGCCCAAAAATTTAGCCCATCTCCTATTGGATTCTAACCCAAACTCATATACACCTCTTATTGAATCCTAGTCTACCCTAACCCAATATCCATTAACCCAATTCTTCCCTCTTAATCTATTATTGACCCAGTCAATAACACACCTCCCCGTATTCCCTCATTTACTCCTCACAATCCCCCGTATCTCCTAACCCCCCCCCCCCCATCTCCAACTACCCACTTTTATATTTTATTATTTTTATTTTTATTAAAATCTCCCACTCTCTCTCCCTGTTTACTCTCTCTCTCTCTCTCTCTCTCTCTCCCTCTTCTGTTTTCCCAACAGAAACCCAAACAAACACAGAGACCCCCCCTTTCCTTCAACCTCCCGCTTGCCCATCTCCATTGCTGCTCTGCCCAAGCTAGCCAATGCCACCATCAACCTCTCACCATCTCCCGCCATCGCATCGCCCATTCAACCCCCGAAGCTCCCCCTCGCGACCTCCCGTCGCCACGTCGTCGCCTCTCGACCTCCTCCTCCGCTCATAACCTCCGAAGAACTCACTTCGCCTGTTTGCCTTCTCCCGCTCGAACCACTCTCGAGCTCGAGCCAACCCACCGCTTGCACCTGTGTGAGCTCCCGCCATTGTCGAGCGCCTCCCGCTCACCTTCAACAACCACCATTGTCGACTTTCCCCTTCGACTCTCATCTCTGACCTCGCCATCGCCAACACTGCCACTCAACCACCACCTCAGTCTTCCCCGAAACCTGCGAAAGCACTCTCCGCCAGGGTTGCTCCTCGACGCCGCTCGAGCCTCCATCGAAGAACTCTAAGAACCCATCGAAGCTCTGCCACTACCACCTCGAACTCCACCATCCCCTATTCTCCTTGCCTGCACCATCGAGCTGTCGTCGAGTCACCGGAGTCCCCTCCTAGCATCGCAGCTTCGCCGTTAGCCCGAGGTCGTCGTCTTCCCCTATTTTCGAGCGAAAACAGAGTTCGCTCTCTCGAAGTGCCATCGCTCTAGCTGTTACGTCGCTTCCCGACCACAGCACCGCCGTTGCCTTGCCTTGGTCGTCGTCTGCCGTCTCTTCACGATTGCAGCATCGCGCTGCTAGTCGCCAACTCTCCTGCGCTCTCTCTCTCTATTGAAGGGAAGAAGAAGACGAGATCCGATTGGCTCGCCTCCGTGTTTGCTGTTTTGGCTTGGTAGATCTGGATTTTGCGTTTTCTGTTTCGCATTGGATGTAGTGTGGAGTGGTTGCTGAGTGGTCTATTTTTGGTGTGTGGTGTTTTGGGGTAGCTGATCTGACATTGCTGTTTTGCCTTGATCCGGTGTGGGTACTCTTGTTGTTGGGTTTTGCTCTTGCTGTTGGAACTTTACACGTGTCTCACATGTATTCTGGAGCGTTGCCCGGGATTCTGATCCCGTTATTCCTTTTCATATATATTGAATCGTCTTTAAAAGGCAAGTCCACTTGAACTCATTTAATTTTTCTTGTTCAAGTTTATTGACCTCCCGCAAGTAGTTTCCTTCAATTATCTTAACTTTGCCTTGTATACTTTCCATTGGGATTATCGAGGGTTTACACAAGCTAACTCGAAGTACTCTTGACATCGTACTACTATCCATTGAATCAAACCCAAGCCTATATACACACACGGCATGAACAAAATTGCAAGGACCTGCATATGAGGAAAATATATTGTGATCAAATACATTGATTGATTGAGATCTTGTGACTTGAACTATGACATGATAAATTGACTTGTACACTGTAAAATCCATCCTACTTGTTGTACATTAGTGTTAATACATTTCGTGATGCAATAACATGTTAATTGAACACTTTGATGAACATATATGTGATGACATTTTATGAATTCTTGCTGCCTGTACTGTTTTGCACAGGAGTTTCGACCCTGTTACCATAAGAATTAACACAAACAATACAAAAGAGAGTTCTAGATTAATGAATATAGTTTCCAGTCCAATTGACGGATCCTGATTCCAAGTTGCGAGTTGTGAGATATCGTAGTTTTAGTCCCTGTTGGTCTGCACTTTTCAAATCACAGAATTCATGTAACACCGACACAATTATCAGTGAAACACCATGTTGGCAATATTATAATGCCATGAAACTCTCCAAAAACTTTATAGACATACTTAGGATTCATCCCTAACTTTTGTAGATTTTTATAGTGATTTTATACCATGTTTTCACCCATTAAATGTTGACATTAAGTTACTGTTAGAACAGCTAAACTGCAAAGATTATGATGTTTAACCTAACTACAGTTAGAATTAACAAAAACCTACGGAATATAAATTGTATCCCTAAGTGTCTAGTTGCTGATAACATCCTGGAACTTCGAATTACGAATTGTAGTCTATGAGTTATCACTGTTTTAGTGTTACTGTGTCGGCTGTTTTCAGATTCACTACTTCATGTATGTTATTATGCGTTGTATCATGTTGTTGCATTATTATCATCCCCTTGACATCCTTACAAATACTTGCATGAACATGAATGACTTAATAAAATACTAAACAATCCGGGGTTAATAAGGGTTGACTTAGTAGTGGATAGTCTCAAAAAATGTATTCGGTAGGGCCCTTCTTGTTTACATGGAATATTGACGTGGAAGGTGGAGAATTACTTGTGAAGTCATGAATTGTTATTGTGTTATCTTGTTATCGTGTTACACCGAGTACACGCTCTGTAGATTCCACCACTATATCTAAAACGTACACTGTTTTGCGTGCACCGAACCTGTGGTATGGGACGCAGTAGTACGTGCACTAGATAGGAGAAACAACATACTAATAGACTTAAGTTGACACGTATATACTTGATCATGATCATTGTTTATTGATACCGTTATTGCTTTTGTAAATTGATCTTGCTTCATATTCCTTCATGTACTTTGTTTCTTACTCTCTGCTTTTCACTACTTGATGTCCATACTTGTACGCTCCGAATTTCAAATAAGACCGAATTCGAGATTCCACAGGATCTTACACTTCACTTCGTACAATTTTACAAGGAAAATAAAACTTTTTCAACATCAGAGTTTTTTACATTTTGTTTACACAGCGGAAGAATAAAAGAAATACAATAATGAAATAAAATACAACTTTATACAACTTTATCAATGTAAGTCATCAACTGTATCATAACATCTTTACTTCTTCATAAAAAGTCCATTACCTGCATATTAAGCTGGGGGCACGTCAGTCACTTACAACTGACGAAATGTTATACACGGCTATCCTCTCTATGCCGAAGATAGTATAATGATCTCAATACTTTAACAAACCAAAAAAATTGAATGAACAATAAAGTGTCAACAGTGATTATTCTAAATATATAAGTGTATGTAATGCCTTAATGCCTAATGCACACATTTTATACTAGGATGACACTAATGCATACTTGTTCGGATTCTATGCATCCCATACTACATAGGTCCGAGGGCAATCACCTACGTACTCCACATTTAAGGGTTCGATCCCTCGCCATGAAACTACTCAGTAATAAAGCAAGGTTTAGATCATTCCACGAATATGGATCCCAGCCCCGGAGTCCACCGTTGACTGTTATAACAGATCCCACATCGTGCGAATCATCCCGCAAGTGCCCCTCTAGCTCCGGTATACGTATATACATTGGAGTATGGCAACTATCCGCCTGACTATGCAAAGTCCCGGATTTAAAAATAAAGGCTCGTCTCCCACGGAGCAACCACAGTCCACCGACTAGGTCTATAGCCACGCAGGTCCACCCCCGACTATATAGAGGCAACCCATTTACGTTTGCCCAGGTTCACTACTTCTTCAATTATGTGCCTAATTATTTAGTTCAAGACATGAATAAATTTCCAGGTCTGGAATTAGTTTTACCTCCTACCGGACTTTATCAACAAGTACGAGATAGCTCCATGGCCATATCTCAAAATATATCTCAACTCTTTTCAATTCAATAGTGTCGGTAACCGAGGTCTCACTAACTCTAAATCACAAACTTTTCAATGTACAAGAAACCATGGGTACACATACCCTTCATCATATCATGTCTTAAACTCAATTTATTCTTATCTTTAACTTATTCACAAATGTGATCAAAGTCACACCATTCATGATTCATTTAACCATTCTAAATTCTTTCCAAACAATAATTCTTCTCATGAATTCATCTAATTTAAAACTCCTTATCAATTTAAACACATATAGTAATCAAGTATTCAACATAAATGCATAATCCCATCAAGACAATTAATTCTCATATCAACATGTTACTTTTCTTGTAAGGATATAAATCATGTTATTAAATAATTAATTTTGGAGACAAAATCTCAATCTATCTCAATGTCTCTTTTATTTCTCAAAATGTACAAAGGAAATCTTTAAAACTATTTTAATAAATTCTCCATCACATTATAAGAACACTAGAATTTTTCCCAATTTTTTTAGTTGCAATTAAACTCACTAAATCATTCAAAAACACCGAAAAAATATAAAAGGTGGCTGTGGGGTTTCGAACCAGTGAACACACAGACAGTGCCCAAGGAACACACCGAAAGCCACTAAGTTCATATGGACTTTCCATATGGACTTGGTGGTTCAGATCCTTTACTGAAATGCTCTTGTGACCATTCTTGGGTTCTGAGTGTATTAAAAAAAAGATGGGCTTAACAGGATTCGAACCCAAACCGACAAAGAGACCAGTGCAACGCCAGACCACGAGGCCAGATGCGCTCATCGATACAAAGTCTATTCATTTGCTTTTGTTCAAAACTTCCTGTCATTTCTTTTCTTTCATAAAACTCGATTTTCCATTCGTTCTAATCTTTTGCTAGAATAAATTTTGTTTATAAAAACTGAGTTTACTTTCTAACAGTAACTCATAGATCCATAATCCATATTTTAGACAATTAATTTATCTTTCAAAATTATTTCTTCTTATTGATAAACATAAAGTTGCATCTATTCATTTTAATCAAAGATAGCATATTGTATTTTTTTTTATAAACAAACAAATGTGTTCATGAGTATCAAATTTACTTTACAAAAAAAATTCATTTTCTTATTAAAGGAAGAATTCCCAACAATTGTTCATACAATAAACTATTGATTCATGTATACTAATGCATGGAGAAATCATCAATCATTTCTTTTCCATTAACAACTAACAAGTTGTAATTTAATTTACTAATCATAACATGATTAACTATTATTCTCACCATATCCAATGAAATGGATTGTTCTACTTTATCATATCAAAATATAATACTCATTTATTATTACTAGCATGCATAGTTCTAGAATTAGAAAGCATGAGAACACCCACCTCTAATGAAGGTTGCAAGTAAAGGAGAAGAGGTTGCTTCTAGCTCCTAGCTCCAACCAAGCAATCCTAGCTCCTAACAATTTCTTCTCCTCCTAGCAAGAACTCCTCCAAGCAATAACACTCTACTCTCTTTCTTTTTCTTTCTCTTGTTTAGATTATTTTTGGTGTGAAGAGAGAAGGAAAATTGTGTGCTATTTATAGGACAATGTTAGGGTTCAAAGTGCAAAATTACACACCTAATAAATTAATCAATTAACTCTTCATCTCTTCATTTTCTTAATTCCCAAAACCCCCAACCTTTCACTACTCCACCTCTCTTATTCCCTAACTCCCACCTCTACAAATTCAAAATCGGCCTACTCCTCCATATCCCAACCGGCCAACAATAGAAAGCACAGTAAAGACCCATATCAACTCTTCATGCATGCATTTAGTTCTCACTACATGTACATATGTACAAGATTAAATTGTATGGGTATGTAGTGTAGGCAACAGTGGATGGTCCATACCCATGGGCTGACGTCATCAGCCCACTCTTTTTACAACAGCATTTGTGTTGTTTTCATTCCATCCGTAGGCCCCCATTCATGTACACATTTTCACATATTTTTACCATATGCCATCATGCATATATATATCATCTATCTAGACACACACACACACACACACACACACACACACACACACACACATATATACTGTTTATGTAAGTAAAAAAAGTTTACTTTAAAAATCTAAAATGTATTATGCACAAATAAAATAAATACACGCACTCCAAAAAAAATTTTGAAAATGCATAAGCTCAAATACACACATCGAAACGCGTGCGTCGTACGTAAAATATCAAAATACGAAATTCGACGTTTATCAACGGAAGAATGTTAAAGATAATAAAAATACAATATAAGAAAATATATTTATTAATTTTACGACGTAATTGCTACGTACGTAGAAAACACGTGCACTACACGTAGAAAAGTACTTAGATCAGAATGCGAGAAAATAAATTTTCATTTTATAAAATAGATTTAAATACATAAAATAAATAATTTAAAAACATAGAAATTATTGCAAGTAACGGTAAAAACACATAATTGATACGTGCATCAAAAACACGTAAAGAGCACGTAAAATGCAGAGATTGAAATTTGACTCAAAATATGGTAAAATCAATACGGAAAAATACATAAATAGTCGGTAATCAAAATACGTGGTGAAAACATGTTACAAAATACACATGCGTAACACAGGGGGGCAAAATTATCATTATCAGTTTTGCGGGGTGTTACAATACTTGCTCTGAGGACATTTCTTTTTCCACTCTAGTTGATCCAGCTACAGGTGAACCCGGAGATTTGCCAGGAGGCATTGGCAAGCAGTTTTTCTAGGTTGGAGCAGGAGCTGCATTAGAATAAATTATTTCTTTCTATGTTTTTCTTTATCGCATTGTTATCCATTTGATTAAACTTTATATTCCGGGATTTTTGACCCGTAACCGTTGTTTGTTTTCTTAGTTATTGGTTATTATATTGAACTATTGAATGATTAATTTCAGTTGTTGTTTATGTGATGATAAATATCTGTGTGGTTGTGATTATTCATTTTGCATATTGTTGAGTTGAGACTGGTATAGCTTATGGGTGATGTTAATATCATTCGCTGGACCTTCGTCACGGGCTCGTATTCCCGTATTTTGGAAAGCGGGGCGTGACACTACGCGTTGGAGTATATTCATTGGGTTAGGTTGCATAGCGTGGAATATAAACCTTATAATGAGGAGTACCTTAAGGGATTGCTCTCGAACCTACGAGTATGAGATGCATAGACTCCGAACAAGTATGCATTAGTGTCATCGTAGTACAACATCTGCATTAGGCATTTAAGTCATATCATACATCAACATGTTTAGGATAGTCACTCTTGTACAATTTAATATGAATTCAAGTGTGTTGTTGCTAAAGTAAGTGAGTCACTATATTATGGCATAGCGAGGATCGCCATGTATAGTATTGCGTCAGTTGTATGTAATTGACGTTCCCTCAGTGTACAATGCAGGGCTTGGATTGGCAAAGACTTAAAGATGAATTTGAAGCTAAAGAATGTTTTAAATGTTAATGTTTAAATTGTACATGTGTTGTATTGTAATCTTTATTATTCCAGTGTGTTGATGTAAAATGAACAGTGTTGTACAAAGAAAAGTTTTTAAATTTCTTGTAAAATTGTACGAAATGAAGTAAAGATCCTGTTGTGCTACGAATTACCGTGTTTTGGGAATTCGGAGCGCTACACCATGACTGAAGCGTGGGCGTAATGGTGGTAGCTCGATTCGATGGTCTCCTGTGCGAGAGCCCTCCTATCCATTGGCATGCTATGTTATCCACCACCTCGATGCCAACACGGGACTTCTTCATGGAGTCGACCACTTTTACGGCCCAATCAGGATGATAGGTCTATTTAAGCTTGTCAGGGATGAAGGTTGTCAACATAGGGTGGAACGGGGGAAAAGATGACCCAGCAAGCTCGGTGGCTCGAAGTGATTACTCACTTGAAGGGGCCCTCGGGGAATCCTCTGGGTCATAGATACGAATGGCCCATACATCTTCATCCTAACCGAGACTGAGACCGAGACCATCTCTTTTCCCTTCCCTTTGGGTCCTTCGCTACCCTTTCCCTTCATTCGGCCTATATGAGGGCAGTATCGATGTCGTCCACACATGTAAGGAAGTTGAAAAGTTAAGACAATATCAAAGTGCACTCAAGGGAGTCTAAGGCTAGAGAAAGCTTACAAGGAGCATAAAGGCTCAAACCGCAGGCTGCTAGCTTCGACTCCATCATCTTTGCCCAATCTATGTTGTTTTTACTGTCACATAGCTGCTTAAATTCGCCGTCCTCCTCCTGAGTGGATATTGCCAGCTTCAGAGACGTCCTATAGGATGATTATGCACCACCCGATACTTATTACGAGGAGAAAGGTACACCGATGTTGATTCCCCGGAAGGGCGCTTAGCCCCAGACACATTTGGATAAGGGAATATTCTTCCTCGAGCACAACATAATGAAGCTCGTTAGCTGCTTCAAGGAATTGGGCCAGTATTGTATAGGGGTCATCGCTGCCAAATTCAAGACCACCTTAATGAAAGGATGTATGGGAAGATGCAAGCCCGAAGCAAACGCATCGGGCGGGAACATGCAAAAACAACTCCGATAGGTTATCTGTTGGTTGGACCCTAGGACAGGGAAGCATCGGTACATACTTCTGGGCCTTCTGGATGTCATCAAGGTCGCCCCCACGAGAGTGTTCAGGTATTGTTCTCCTCAATCTTTGGTTTATTCGGGGTCGACGGCTGCACACCAAAACAAACAATGTCCTTTAAATCTTTCGGGTACATCCGAACAGACTTGCAGAGCGTCGATAAGAATATGTCATCCTCAGGCTCGTAATGCATTGGCTCATATTCCCAATCAGGCAAAAGGATCTTCCTCTTCTTCCTCGTCTGACGGCGAATGCGAGGAGGGGCGACAACAACTATACTGACAAGAGATGACGAAGACGCTTCTCAGACCTTCGGACTCCCCTCTGCATCTTCCTCCCTCACTCCCCTCGGCTCGCCTCATCTTCCTCTTCATCATCCTCTTCCTCTTCCTCTGCCTCAACTAGCTCCTTCGTCTCCTCCTCCTCAGATCTGGTGTCCTTACTCTTTTCGTTGGTCTCTGTCATACCCTCGGGACAATCAGTCTTGGTCCTCTTCGAGTCTTAAAGTGCTTCAATCTCCACATCCTCATCCTTATCAGACAAAGAAGGCATGAGGGCAGGTCCCTCCCTCCCGGGCTCAACCCTCGACGAGAGCGCGCGAGTGGACTCCATGGATGATCTGCCCTCGGCGGATGACAAAGACCAATCAATGGGTTGAGCTCCATGCATGTTTGAAATGAATAATTTGTGTCTAAAGAAAGATCCTCTGAAAATAAAAAGAGAAAGCAATCCCAGAAAATGAGAGAGGGGGGAGGATTTACAGAAACGGGAGTGACTTTTTGAATGACCAATGTCACGTGCCGCCTCCTTGATTTCTAAAAAAATCATGAAACAGTCATTCAAAGATCGTGCGAAGTCATGTGCGCAATGGTTCACCATCGCTCACCCTGTTTCCACGGAATTCAAAACAAGTGTATCCTCATATCTAACACCTCGAAATGGCTCTCCGACTCCGAGCTCGATGCGGATTTCTCTGCTAACGTGGCTCAAGCCTTGGATCTAATGCCTCAAAATGGCGATCCGAATCCAAGCTCATTGCGGATTTCTTTGCTAACATAGATCACGCTTTAGATCTAACATCTTGAAATGACGCACCGACTTCGAGCTCATTGCGGATTTCTCCGCTACCATGACTCAAGCCTCAGATCTAATGCCTCGAAATGGCACTTTGACTCTGATCGCATCGCGGCTAACACGGTTTATGCCTCAGGCGAATCACAAAAACTTGTTGATAGCTCAGTTATCTAAATGAATAGATAATCTAAACACAAATTTAAAACTTCGCAAGTGTATGAATCGTTTACAGAAGCGTAGTGAAAAGCAAGGGTCGATCCCACAGAGATTGTAGTAATTAACTTACTAATCAATAATCATAGTGCTTTTATTAAGTTTTGTTTCTAAATGTATGTCTGAAGGGAAATGAGATTAAAATCTAGATCAAGTAGTCCTCAATTTGGTTAATTTGAATCACAAAAATATCTATTGAATTAGTTGGGCTTGATTTCCACCTATAGCCAAGAATGCTAGATCAACTTCTACACTACTCTGATCACTCATGTTTGTTCATTTAAGAGTATGGTATCTACTTGTAATACCCCGTATTTCTGAAATATATATAATATGTAAATATATATTTATAAAAAGAATTTGGGGGTTGTCCTATAGAATATTCTATAGGAGGATTTGTATAGAATCCGGTCTGAAAGAATGGTCCACAGTTTGAAAAGGAGTTGATGTGCTGTTGTATGTTTGCATTTGTTGAGATTTGATCTCCTCACGATGACGTGGAGGAGAAGATTTGTGGGCCGGTTTGGTTGGGAAAGATTTAAATGGATTGGCTTGATTTCGGAATATAAGGATTTGAATGCTTACGGGATTTGTGAAAGGGATTTGAGAAATATAGTCCCATATTGGTAATGTACAAAAATAATTTGAGTATAAATATAATTGCCTATGATCAAGAGTCACCTAATTGGTTAACCACATTTTGAGAGGCAGCCTGTGGTGGGCAGTTGTACCACATAGTATCTAATATGTATTCTAAAAATATTAAAATTGTCTGTTGGGGCGGGGTGTTACAAATGGTATCAGAGCCGACTTTCGACACCGGGTGTGGAAGAAGGCCTCAGTATGATCCGCGGTGCTGAGAGTCATTGATCTCCGGGGTCGGGTATATTCTGCGGTATTGAGAGTCATTGATCTCCGGGATCGGGCATGATCTGCAGTGTTGAGAGTGATTGATAGCCGGGTATCCGATCTGCGGTGTTGAGAGTGATTGATCTCCGGGATCGAGGACGATGCCACATCGGCTGGAAAGGTGGATCCTACACTAGATGTGTGCCCCGTACTCAGCGAGGACGCTGATTTTCTAAGGTGGGGTGTATGTAATACCCCGTATTTCTGAAATATATATAATATGTAAATATATATATATATATATAAAGAATTTGGGGGTTGTCCTATAGAATATTCTATAGAAGAATTTGTATAGAATCCGGTTTGAAAGAATGGCCCACGGTTTGAAAAAAAGTTGATGTGCTGTTGTATGTTTGCATTTGTTGAGATTTGATCTCCTCACGATGACGTGGAGGAGAAGATTTGGGGGCCGGTTTGGTTGGGAAAGATTTAAATGGATTGGTTTGATTTCGGAATATAAGGATTTGAATGCTTACGGGATTTGTGAAAGGGATTTGAGAAATATAGTCCCATATTGGTAATGTACAAAAATAATTTGAGTATAAATATAATTGTCTATGATCAAGAGTCACCTAATTGGTTAACCACCTTTTGAGAGGCAGCTTGTGGTGGGCAGTTGTACTACATAGTATCTAATTTGTATTCTAAAAATATTAAAATTGTCTGAGTATTGGGGCGGGGGGTTACACTACTCCTTAAATTAAAGATTTTCCTAGGCCAAGAATTAGGCATGGTATCTACTCTAATTCCTTTCTCTCCTTAAGTGTTTAGCATGATATCTACTAAGTTGCACGTGAAGGAAGCATAGAAATGATGGAAATTAACAAACACTCAAAAATCTAGAAGTTGGCATCAAATCTAGATCCTCCAAGTTGATTAAACCAAAGAATATAATAGATTCTTGTGTTACAAGTTATGAGCATCAAACTTGATCATCTCAATTACTCATATAACAGATTCAATTTTATAATAAGCAAACTTGATAACTCAACTTTGGTTGTGTTAACCCTGGCATCTCAGAGGATCATATTGAGACATGAGTGTATATCAGTGTGCTCAAATATAGTGATATATAATAATCAAAAATAAGTTGAGTCAACAACACTTGAGAAGTAAGGATATCAAGCAATCAAGTACTGCATATTATAAATTTGATCAAGAACAACCAGGTTTAATCAATAAGTGATAAAAGTAGTGCTTTAAAAGATTTGTAAGCATTACATGACTAAGGTTTCAATCTTCCGAAAATGAATTTAGTTGCACATAATCTAACTTTTATTGACTAACAATTTTGAATACATGACTCTAACAATTTAAACAACTCAAGAACAAAAAAAAACTAGAGAGAGAAGAAGTAACACTGATTTGTATGATGATCAGCTTTGAGGCCGATCAGCTTTGAAGTTGACTGGCTCTCCTCCTCTTCAAGTTGTACTCGATCTCCTCCTTTGTCCTCAAGTTCTCAATCCCTTCCCTCTTAGATCCCTTTAGACTGTGTATTCCCCCCTTTTTATAGCTTCTTTTGCCCCCATCTGCAGATCTCAAGCTCCAGATTTCCATCTCCTCAAACACCGGATATGGATTGAGTCAAATCTTCTTCATTAACTGCCAGACCAGATCTCTAGCTTGATTTTTGGGAATTGTTATTTGCAGCTATACAATATTTGTTTCCTGGATTTTGACAGCCCAATCTGATTTGTTTTGCAAATCTGGATGAGGGTGTATCTCAACTGTGCTTATCTCTAGCTCTCGTTCAGATTCTTTCTTTTTGCTCTCCTTCTTGGCTTGTAGTTTTGATGCGCTGTGAAGAAGAATTCTTTTGTGTAGTCTCCATGGAGCTTGTGCATGTTCAATAATTGCTATAGTATCAGTCGGCTGTTCAATGATTGCTTGTGACTGGGTTGTATTTGTTCAACTGATACTATAGTCTCACAGAACTAGAATACCAGTTCAGTCGACTGTTGACTAAGAATCAGTTGGCTGTTTCGCGAACTATGGAAACTTAAACCCAGTCAGTTCAGTCGACTGTCTTTAAGGAGTCATTTGACTGTTCTGCGAAGCTTCGGAAACTCCAACCCAGTCAGTTCAGTCGACTATCTTTAAGGAGTCAGTCGAATGTTCTGCGAAGCATCTAACAAATGTTTTCATGCAAAATTAAGGTTCTTCATTTCAGTGTTTCATCCTCACAGTGATGGATTAGTCTTGAGTAGATCTTGAATCTGCTTCATTTAGTTGCTGTTAGGCTGTTTCCTATGAAAAAGAGAAAAGAAGATAAAATACCAAAGATAGAGAGTTTAATTGTCTAATTGCAGTCACATTATTGATCCAAAATGTGGACATTAATAGATTTATCAAATACCCCCAAACTTAGCTTTTGCTTGTCCTCAAGTAAAAATAAAAACTAAAACTACAAACATCGCACGACTCCCTTGACCCTTCCAACTTTTACCTTAGAGAACTTGCTACTTTTAGTGTCAAGATTAGAATAAGCATTAAGATAGGCCTAAAAGAAGTTTTATTTCAAGTGTTAATCACTATTCAAAGGAATACTCAACTTGAAAATCAATAAGTAGGGTGACCAATGCCTATGCAACATAATCATGACTAAGATTAGCAAGCTCAACTATATTTCAACTCCAAAATCTCACCATGGTATACACTTCCAAAAAATATAGCTCACATTAACATGGGAAGTTCAAATTAGATCTCTTGAAAAATATTCATTACTTGGATGAAATGAAACCATATGCTTGATCTTGCTACTACATCTACACACCATTGATTTGCACAATACTTGGATCAAAAGGTCTTATATAGGTTGTAATGGGGCCATGGGTGAAGGTTTAAGAAATTGAGGGAAGAAAGGAATACAAAATTTCTAAAGAATTAGTAAAACAACTTGTAGCAATCATGAAGCCATATATCAAAGACCTATACTTTATTTCTACCAACACCTCTCAACCACCCATAACTCAGCAATTTTCATTTGATGAACAACTTTTCATATTTCTTATGAAAAATCCTCCAACTTTTATTTCCATTTTTTTTATATATATTTCAACCCCTCACCTTGACATACAACATCTCTTTTACAATTTTTGCTCTACTAACTCAACAGATATAGGTAAGGTAACATATTTATCTAGGCATGGTTAAGGATGATGTGTCTTACAAAAAGAAAGCTTTTATAGGCTTCAAAGGGGTAACTAGTGAATAATTGATGTTGGGTAGGCTATTTTTCTTTGGTGATAGATTCTTAGGTATCTTAATCACTTCCAAGTTTTCATGCAAAATCCAAAATAAGTTTCGAAAAGTAACAAAAACAAGTTCTAGTTCATCTCAAGAATGTAGATAAATGCAGTCAACTAAATCATGAATACTGAGATCTTCAAGTGTACGACTCTCAAAAAAAAATGTTAGGCTCAAAACTCACAATTTGTGTATTTAAGTTTACTCATAGTTGAACTTGCTATTCTCTTTCAAAATTCGTCGAATTGACATGGCCGAATAAAAGTTTCAAGCATGATCCATATGATAAGTTATTAACATTTTTAAAGATAAAAACCACAATTAATACTTGTTCCCCACTCTCTACCTATAGTAACTGAGCTCAAGTTCTCAGCATTGTTGTTAGAAGGTTTTTTTTTTTAAAATTTTTTTTAATTTTTATTTTTTTATTACAAAATCAAGACTCTAAATGTGAATAACTACCCCCAAACTTAGATGGAACATTGTCCTCAATATTTGAAACAAAAACTTAAAATAGGCATGTCTCACCATCAAGTTTGAAGGAAAAGAAAAAAAGTAAAGAAATGAATAAAGAGAAAAGTGTAAGAACTTCCCTGACAATTGGGTTGCCTTCCAATAAGCGTTGCGTTTCTTGTCTTCAGCTAGATTTGACGAGTTTATGCAATGTATTGAATAGTTAGAAGAGTTATATCTTCCTCTCGCGGCTCAAAACTCATCTCAATATAAGGTTTCGCCTTATGCCCGTTCACCTTGAATGTTTGATTTTTCTCTTTGCTATGAACTTCCAATGCTCCATGTGGGAAAACCTTTGTAACAATATACGGACCGTACCATCTTGACATAAGCTTGCCTAGAAAGAGTCATAATTTCGAGTTGTATATCAATACCTTCTGTCCCTCATGAAACTCCTTCCTTGCTAGCTGTTTATCATGGTATATCTTGGTCCGTTCTTTGTACAACTTTGCATTCTCATATGCATCATGCCTCAATTCTTCGAGCTTATTCAGCTGCAATCTTCTTTTGTCACCTGCTTGTTTCATATCAAAATTGAACTTTTTAATAGCCCAATAAGCTTTGTGTTCCAATTCCACTGGAAGATGACATGCTTTTCCAAAAACCAGACGATATGGTGACATGCCAATGGGCGTCTTGTATGCAGTTCTGTATGCCCACAATGCATCATTCAAGAGTAGCGACCAATCCCTTCTGCTTGTATTTACGGTCTTTTCCAAAATGCTTTTGATTTCTCTGTTGCTAATCTCCACTTGCCCATTGGTTTGAGGGTGGTATGGAGTACCCACTTTATGTGTAATCCCATACTTCTTCATCAAAGAAGTAAATGGAAAATTATTGAAGTGGCTACCTCCATCACTAATTATTGCTCTTGGTGTACCGAACCTGGTGAAGATGTTATCCTGTAAAAACTTGACAACAACTTTGTGATCATTAGTTTTTGAGGGGACAGCCTCGACCTATTTAGACACATAATCCACACCCACAAGAATATATAAATAACCAAGTGAGTTAGGAAAAGGACCCATGAAGTCGATTCCCCATACATCAAAAAGCTCAATTACTTGAATGTTTTTCAGTGGCATTTGATTTCTGGAAGAGATGTTGCCTGTCCTCTGGCATCTATCACAACTCTTGCAAAAAGAAAAAACATCTTTGAATACATTAGGCCAATAAAAACCTGATTGTAATACCTTAAGTGTTGTTCTTTTTGTCCCAAAGTGTCCTCCACATGCAAACTGGTGGCAATGTTGCAGAATACTCATTTTCTCTTCTTCTGACACACATCTTCTTACAATTTGATCAGGGCAGAATTTGAATAAGTAAGGATCATCCCAATAGTAGTGCTTACACATGACTACCAACCTCTTTCTTTCTTGACTCGTCATACCTGGAGGAAAAACATGAGCAGTGAGATAATTGACAATATCTGCATACCATGGAGGTTGTATATTTATTTCAAATAAGTGTTTATCTGGAAAGTTTTCATTCAGTGGGGGCACATTTCTCTCTTCATCATGCAGTAACCTGGACAAGTGATCTGCAACAACATTGTCACTTCCCTTCTTGTCTCTAATTTCAAGATCGAACTCTTGAAGCAAAAGCACCCATCTAATCAACCTAGGCTTAGCATCCTTTTTTGCAAACAAATATCTCAAAGCAGCTTGGTCAGTGAAAACAATGACTTTAGATCCAATCAAATATGATCTAAACTTCTCTACAGCAAAAATGACAGCTAACATTTCTTTTTCAGTAGTGGAATAATTAAGTTTTGCATCATTTAAAGTTCTAGAAGCATAGTAAATAGCATGGGGTACCTTATTTATTCTCTGGCCTAAAACAGCTCCCAAAGCATAATCACTTGCATCACACATAAGCTCGAAAGGACGGGTCCAATCTGGTTCCATGATGATGGGTGCAGAAATGAGAAGATTTTTCAATGTAACGAAAGCCTTCGTGCTTTCTTCTGTCCATGCAAACTCAACATCTTTAGCTAACAATCCACAAAGGGGTCTGGAGATTTTGGAAAAATCTTTTATAAATCTTCTATAGAACCCTGGATGTCCAACAAAACTCCTTACACCCTTGACTGTAGTAGGAGGGGGGTAGCTTCGATATGATGTCAATTTTTGCCTTGTCCACCTCGATGCCTTTTTTGGACACCACATGACCTAAGACAATGCCTTATTGTACCATAAAATGGCACTTTTCCTAATTCAGCACTAAAGTGCATTCTTCACATCTCTTAAGCACGAGCTGCAAATGGTTAAGGCATTCATCAAAACAAGATCCAAAAATACTGAAATCATCCATAAACACCTCGATGAACCTCTCCACCATGTCTAAAAATATACTCATCATGCATCTCTGAAATGTAGCTGGTGCGTTGCACAATCCAAAAGGCATCTCCTGTATGCAAAAGTACCAAAAAGGCATGTAAAAGTGATTTTTTCTTGATCTTCTAGAGAAATAGCAATTTGATTATAGCCACTATAACCATCTAAAAAACAATAATGACTATATCCTGCTAATCTTTTTAACATTTGATCAATAAAAGGAAGAGGGAAGTGATCTTTCCTGGTTTCGTTATTCAGCTTCCTGTAGTCAATGCATACCCTCCGACCTGTGGTCATCCTCGTAGGGATAAGCTCATTCTCATCATTCTTCACCACTGCGACTCCACTTTTCTTAGGCACTACATGTATAGGACTCACCCATTTGCTATCTGAGATAGGGTAGATGATGCCAACATCTAGTAGCTTAAGGACCTCTGTTCTCACCACTTCCTTCATGTGTGGATTAAGCCTTTTTTGTGCTTCCCTACTAGGTTTTGCATTGTCTTCAAGAAGTATTTTATGCATGCACTTGGATGGACTTATTCCCTTGATGTCTGCAATGGTCCATCCTAATGCACCCTTGTGTTCTCACAATACTCTCAACAGCTTTTCTTCTTCCTGCATACTCAAGTTTGCAGCAAATATCATAGATAACGTCTGTTTTTCACCCAAGTATGCATACTTCAAGTGTTCAGGTAGCGGCTTTAGCTCCACGTCTGGTGTCCTGGTAACAGAAGAAACAAAAGTGTTATTAGACACAAGATTTTCAAACACAGGTGCAAACTTACCTAAATATGATTTTGGAGTTTCAAGATAGTGTACTATCTCTGTAATCCTCCAATCAGTATCATCATATTCCTGTTCAACTCGAGATAGTGTTAGAGAGTGTGTAATTGCGGCCTGTAGTGGATCGACGCTATTTACCTGAAATTTTTGGTCAACAATCTCTTAAACCACATCAATATTATAACATTCATGATCATCGTGTGGTAATTTTAGTGCATCAAACATCTTAAACTCAATCTTTTCACCACTTATTTTCATACTTATAGTGCCCTTTTAAACACAAATTTTTATATCAGCAGTACTCATAAAGGGTCTACCTAAGATGATAGGTAAAGAAGATGGCATTGAAAAGTGTTCCATATCCAAAACAACAAAATCTGCAGGCAAAATGAAATCATTTACCTGAACTAAGACATCTTCTAAAATACCTCTAGGTCTCTTGATGCTGCGATCAGCCAATTGCAAAGTGATTGATGTTGGTTTGAGTTCTCCCAATCCTAGTTCTTCGTAAACAGAGTATGGAAGAAGATTGATGCTTTCTCCCAAATCTAAGAGTGCCTTTTCAAAGAAATGCTCACCAACCCTGCAAGGAATGGTAAAACTACCTGGATCCTTCAATTTAGGAGGTAATTTTCTCAACAATACTGCACTCACTTCCTCTGTTTGAGCCACATTCTCCCGAACCTGAAACGTTCTCTTGTGAATACAACATTCTTTCAAAAATTTGGCATAAGAAGGAATTTGTTTAATAGCATCAAGTAGGGGAATATTCATTTCTACCTTCCTGAGAGTTTCAAAAATATCAAGTAAATGTTATTCTTTCTTTTGCTTGACTAACCTTTGAGAGAATGGTGGCAATACTACCCTTTCTTTGTCACTTACCTTGTTGGAACCCAAAGATTTTGATGGTTGTGTGTCCCTGATTTTGTCTGATTTGTCTGCGTTTGTTCCAACTTTATTGTCAATTATCTTACCACTTCTTAGGGTTGTCACCGATTTGAGCTGTTCTTGTCCTCTAGGGTTTGGTATAGTTTGTGATGGAAGTTCTCTTGCCTTTCTTTCACTTAACTCCTTAGCGATTTGACCAATTTGGGTCTCCAATTTTTGAATGGCTTGCCCTTATTGGTTGCTTGTTTGATATTGCTGTTGGAGCAATTGAAGAATGGTGGATTTGAAATCCAACTTCTTCTGTTCTTGAACTGGCCGATCAAACCCATTCCCGATCTGGAAGTGCCACACATGCCCTTGTGCGATTTGAGTGCCTTGATTGTTTTGATTATTGTTCCATGAGAAATTTGGATGGTTTTTCCACCCCGGGTTGTACGTGTTTTAAAAGGGGTTGTTCTTGGGTGGATATACTCCCTGTCCTACGTTGTTTGCGTGCTCCTGATCTGTGAAAGAAGACATTGGACATGCATCAGTTGTATGGTCAGAATGAGAACAAATTGCACAAATTTTTTTTGCTTGGTTTTTTACGCCACCTAACGTCGAAATTGCATTAACAAGCATATCAATTTTTTTGTTCATGGTTACCATTTCTAATTGCATGTCATTACTAGTAGAAATTTCGTAAACTCTCTGTTTTTTCGAAAAACCCCTTCTCCTTGTTGAGAATTGTTGTGAGTTCTCGCTGAGTTCTTCGAATAGCTCGATGGCCTCCTCACCACTCTTCCTCATCAAGATTTCAGTGCAAGCTGAATCTACAATTGTTTTGTTAGTATCATTTAAACCCTCATAGAATGCTTGTACCTGATCATCCTTAGGCATGTTGTGCGTAGGACACTTGAGAAGTTTGTTCTTAAAGTCCTTCCATTCCTCGAAGAACAAATCGCCATCTTTTTGGTTGAAGAGTTGAATTTTCCTTTTTAGTTGTTTGGTTTTCTGAGCTGGAAAAAATTCCTTCAAGAACTTTGTTGCCAATTGCTCCCATAACTGAATTGATCCTGTTCCAAGGAATTATACCACAATTTAGCATTAAGTTTTAATGAAAATGGAAACAAAATTAACCTGATTTGTTCAGGGGTAAGCCCTTGGACGCTTTGCGTTCTGCAAAGATCAAAGAAATCTTGCAAGTGGAGATGAGGATCCTCGTCTAGTTTGCCACTGAAGTGGGGAACCATGCTGAGTAATTGAGGTGATAGGTGCATATTGCCTGTGACATTAGGTTAAAAAGCTATGCAAGAAGGTTGCTCAATATTCTTAGGAGTGAATTTTTCCTGCATTGGTACTCGATTTGGTACTTCCTCACCCATTGTTGCTTTTGGAATGGTTCGTGGTCATAGCTGTTGTTTTAGTCTGTGCAGAGTGTGCTCTATCTCTTGGTCAATAGGTAGTAGTCTGGGATGAAGTGATCGTCTCCCGTGCATACACCAAAGTCATGTAGCCTCTAATTGGACTGTACCTAAAAGAAGATATTCATAGTTTTCAGTAAATAAGTGATCGATTTTTTTTTTTATTGATTTGCAAGTTAAAATACTAAACAATCCCCGGCAACGGCGCCAAAAACTTGTTGATGGCTCAGTTACCAAAATGAATAGATAATCTAAACACTTTTAAAACCTCGCAAGTGTACGAATCGTTTACAGAAGCGTAGTGAAAAGCAAGGGTCGTTCCCACAGAGATTGTAGTAATTAACTTACTAATCAATAATCATAGTGCTTTTATTAAGTTTAGTTTCGAAATGTATGTCTGAAGGGAAATGAGATTAAAATCTAGATCAAGTAGTCCTCAATTTGGTTAATTTGAATCACAAAAATATCTATTGAATTAGTTGGGCTTGATTTCCACCTATAGCCAAGAATGCTAGATCAACTTCTACACTACTCTGATCACTCATGTTTGTTCATTTAAGAGTATGGTATCTACTCCTTAAATTAAAGATTTCTCTAGGCCAAGAATTAGGCATGGTATCTACTCTAATTCCTTTCTCTCCTTAAGTGTTTAGCATGATATCTACTAAGTTGCACGTGAAGGAAGCATAGAAATGATGGAAATTAACAAACACTCAAAAATCTAGAAGTTGGCATCAAATCTAGATCCTCCAAGTTGTTTAAACCAAAGAATATAATAGATTCTTGTGTTACAAGTTATGAGCATCAAACTTGATCATCTCAATTACTCATATAACAGATTCAATTTTATAATAAGCAAACTTGATAACTCAACTTTGGTTGTGTTAACCCTGGCATCTCAGAGGATCATATTGAGACATGAGTGTATATCAGTGTGCTCAAATATAGTGATATATAATAATCAAAAATAAGTTGAGTCAACAACACTTGAGAAGTAAGGATATCAAGCAATCAAGTACTGCATATTATAAATTTGATCAAGAACAACCAGGTTTAATCAATAAGTAATAAGAGTAGTGCTTTAAAAGATTTGTAAGCATTACATGACTAAGGTTTCAATCTTCCTAAAATGAATTTAGTTGCACATAATCCAACTTTTATTGACTAACAATTTTGAATACATGACTCTAACAATTTAAACAACTCAAGAACAAAAAAAAACTAGAGAGAGAAGAAGCAACACTGATTTAAGTTTTGAAGTCAACAAAAAAAATTTGTATGATGATCAGCTTTGAGGCCGATCAGCTTTGAAGTCGACTGGCTCTCCTCCTCTTCAAGTTGTACTCGATCTCCTCCTTTGTCCTCAAGTTCTCAATCCCTTCCCTCTTCGATCCCTTTAGACTGTGTATTCCTCCCTTTTTATAGCTTCTTTTGCCTCCATCTGCAGATCTTAAGCTCCAGATTTCCATCTCCTCAAACACCGGATATGGATTAAGTCAAATCTTCTTCATTAACTGCCAGACCAGATCTCTAGCTTGATTTTTGGGAAGTTGTTATTTGCAGCTATACAATATTTGTTTCCTGGATTTTGACAGCTCAATCTTATTTGTTTTGCAAATCTGGATGAGGGTATATCTCAACTGTGCTTATCTCTAGCTCCCGTTCAGATTCTTTCTTTTTTCTCTCCTTCTTGGCTTGTAGTTTTGATGCGCTGTGAAGAAGAATTCTTTTGTGCAGTCTCCATGGAGCTTGTGCATGTTCAATAATTGCTATAGTATCAGTTGGCTGTTCAATGATTGCTTGTGATTGGGTTGTATTTATTCAGCTGATACTATAGTCTCACAGAACTAGAATGCCAGTTCAGTCGACTGTTGACTAAGAATCTGTCAACTGTTCTGTGACGCTTCGGAAACTCAAACCCAGTCAGTTCAGTCGACTGTCTTTAAGGAGTCAGTCGACTGTTCTGCAAAGCTTCTAACAAATGTTTTGATGCAAAATTAAGGTTCTTCATTCCAGTGTTTCATCCTCACAGTGATGGATTAGTCTTGAGTAGATCTTGAATCCTCTTCATTTAGTTGCTTTTAGGCTGTTTTCTATGAAAAAGAGAAAAGAAGAATAAATCACCAAAGATAGAGAGTTTAATTATCTAATTGCATTCAGATTATTGATCCAAAATGTAGACATTAATAGATTTATCAGAATCGTCTCAACATGTTGCTCCGACCCCGAGGCACATGTTAGTTGTTTCTCCCCCTCAAGGGTCGAACCCCGATCCTCGGCCCCGGCACCTCGAGAGGACCCAACTATTGGTGTATACTCGAGAGGTCAGTTGTGTATTAACATTACTAGTTTACATTGTTTCATGGCATTTATTTCATATTTATGCATTTTATTTATTGTGTTATTTATTATGAATTAAATGAACATAATGAAGTCCTTAGAATAATAAGTTCAATGTCATGGAATATCAAGTGCATGACTTGATTGTGAGATCCTATTAACTGAAATCAGAACATTGTTCTTAAATGTCCCTAGTAAATTATTATTGTGAATTAGGACAATGATAATACATAGAGACTAGTGTGTGCGTAGACTGATGACCATTCTCACGGGTCATGAATATGAGATATCAAGTCTTCACACGGGTACATATTAGAGTAATAATGTACTGGACTGACCCACCATGAAAACGATATATGGATCGTTACGTGTGTCATAAGTGGTTCTCACAGTAACCATGGTGTACGTAGTCGTTTGACTTGAAGTCACTACGATTTCCTACCTGAGAAGTTATATGTTTTAATGCTGTCAAACAAAGGGACTAGACTACATGGTAACATTGGTCAAAGATTAGTTATGTCAAATCATTGATATTCTCGTTACTTGAGTAGTAGTGATGTATTACTAGATACTGCTCACTGTTTGTAATACTGGAATATAATTTTAGTATTACTGTCGACGTAATGAGAATCTACAAGATTACACACTTAGAATGGATCAAAATTGGGATTTAAATTCATAAGATGAATTTAATTAGGGATTTATGTAAGACTTGGACTCCTGATATTGGTTGGACATTTAATTAGATTAAGGGTGAATGACCTATTGGCACCCAAAGTTAGTAATAATACCCTATGCACACCTAATGTTACAATAATACCCCAATGACATAGAAAGCTCTGACAGTTGGACATATAGGCACTTGTCGTTCATTTACAAGTTAAGTTAGTGGAATATTCATGGTATATACCTCTTAATACCCCAATGACACAGAAAGCTCTGACAATTGGACATATAGGCACTTGTCGTTCATTTACAAGTTAAGTTAGTGAAATATTCGTGGTATATACCTCTTAACGGATTCATAACCCGTTAAGAAGCATGTGAAGAGACCAAAATGCCCCCACTCTCTTCATCCTTTCTTCTTCTTCCAGGGTATCTCTTCCTCCCCTTTCTAAACCCTAACTATCATCTCTTAAAATTTCTAAATCCTAATTCGAAACCCTAAGTACTGTATATCTCTCATCTCTCATCTTCGACTCCCCGTACATCCTCAATCTCTGCCTTATTTTGTGAGGACCGATGTCGAATGCCCACCTACATCCAATGTCGAATTCCCACCTAAGTTTGAGGGTTGGATTTGGGTTTTTGAAATAGCGTATGCCATTTGACAATATGATACTAGAGGAAAGTGTTTGATTCTCAGTGTCAATTTTATCATACAGTATTGTTTAATTCCTTACAAATTATTATGGATTCTCATTAGGCAATGTTAAGTCACACAAAATAGTATTGTTTGTTTTTATATGATACTTAGTTGCTTGTTCTTGATTGTGGATGGAAATCTTACAATATTCATCGAAAATAATATGGGTTGGGAATTATCTTGGATTCTTAGTAGGCATTTAAACTGATGCTTTTGATTTTACTTAGGCTTTTGTTGTTACTGCTTATGCATAGGCTGTTGCTCATGCATTTGCTGCAGCTTTTTATTCTTGGTTGCCTCTGATTTTGCTTTTGTTGCTGAACTAGTTGGCATGGCATTACAATGCATCTCAAGTGACACCATTTTTTATATTTTTGATGAACTGATACTACTGTAATTGGCAAATATGATCTGTCTGTGTTGACAATTGTGTTCTGAGCCTACTAGTGATCGTTTAATGTATTGTTTAGTATCATGTACATATAGATACATGAATATTGTTACTAAACTCCTGTTTTTTTTTGTGGTTGGCAGAAGAAGAAGAAAAGCTAATTTTTTTGTGGTTGATAGAAGAAGAAAAAGAAGGAGCAGCAGTAACAAATATAGCTAGTATATTGAAGCAGCTGAACCTGAAGAAGTAGCAACTTGCTTGTATTGAAGAAGCAGAATAAGAACAAAATTTAGAAATGTCAATCGATTTTTTTTCATTTAATTTTTGTTTATTAACATAGTATTTGCAAGTTCTTTAGAATGTAATTATCACGCCCTGCTTCTCAAAAATACGGAATACGAGTACATGATATTGGCCCTGCGAATGACTAACGTCACCCATAAGCTGTTTATTCGATCAACTCAACAATATAATCATTACAAACAATTGTGCAGGTAATAATAATAATCTCATGAACAATAATACTTGGAATGAAATGATAAAATATCCAAATACAATAATAATAATTCAACATCTGAAAACAATAATAAAATCTGGGACATAAGCCCCAAACAATAATAATCCAATCGAAAAATAATGACAGGTCTCAATACATTAAGTTTATTAAAGCAATAAGCAATTAGAAAGCAGTAGTTTTCAGAATGTTTGTCCTCCAATTCCAGCAGGCAATCCTCCTTCATTACCTGTAAACACTTCATCTAAAAAGAGGAGAAAATTTATCCTTACAGCAAGTCATGGATAGTAAGTAGAGAAAGCAGGGAACAATGGAATAACGGTATAACGATGAATCAATAGATTAATAGGAATCAATGACAGGGGACAATAATCATAATAATCGATGCAATGGCCATAAACAATGATTCAATATTCGGTAACAGTAATCAATGATCAATAAAAATAACACTTAGCCAATATTTGATATCAGTATGAACAATGATGAACAATATGCAATGTCGATGTGTAATCCTTATGTTTATTAATCATTTTAACTCCTAACTAATGCACGTACTATTGTGCCCCATGTGTTCCGTACCACAGGTTCGATGCATACAATCAATTTTGTTTAGACTAAAGTGGTAGATTCTATAGCTCATGTGCTGGGTATGATGACGCTGACAATATAACACCGACCAAGGTGCAATTTCTTACACAATGACGATATCAATAATAACACGAGCCATTATTCGAGTATAGTCCCTATATCATCAACTACTCTAGTCAATCCCTTGAACCCTGGCTTATTAATTATTTATCAATACAATAATACAATATGCAATTATAAGACATGAGATGAACAATAGTATCAATAGGGAAAACAATAGGATGATAACATGGAATAGGACAATTAGAATGATGAAAATAACTCATTAGGATCATGCAATGCAACATACATACATCACTTTATGCAATAATACGATATAGGAATAATTAATTCATTAAAAAGTAGTATCCAAAATTCTGGACAGCAAGCGCAACATGTACAAAAATACAGTTTTCTGCTGACTCAGAAATCGAAAGTTGAATCCGTCAGAAAATCTAGAAATTAGACTTCCCACACGGTTCCAACACATATTTAAAGTTCAAATTTCGACAACAGTAGCTAGGTCAAACACATGGTTCTTTACAGGTTGTATGTTCAGGCAGAAATTCAACATTCACGCAGAAATTCGACATCTTGTTGTTTTAATTTTAGAAATAGCAACAACTCAATATTAAACTCAGTAAAAATATTTTCTGGACTCCCAAACATGTTTAGCAAAAATCTGGAAATTTTCATAGCAAAATTTTATCATTTGATCAGCCTTTTTACTGATTAAATATGAAAGATACGAGAATCTGAAAATCTGAAAGAAAAAACACAGCTGTAGTAAAACGGGCATAACTTTTGCTACAAAACTCGGAATTCGAAAATTCGAGATGATCTCAAAACTAGAAAGATAAGGCCACAATTCATATTCAGAAAGTATTCCATTTTAAGGTCGTTTACTAGTTTGAAAATTGCGGTCAATATTCAGGTCAACAAGCATATACAGGGTTTTGGGGGTATTTTCATGAAAACAAATTAATTAAACTATACGGGTATCAATTCTTTAGTCAATAAATTGTGTAATCAACATGATGGGTGTCAAAACATGATAAATAAAACTAGAACACGCTCACACATCAATTTATCATCAATCAATCATCAATCGGTCAAACAACATACAACCTATCAATTGTCTTTACAATAATTTATTTGTGTTGTGACTGTATGTGTAACTCTATTGTCCATACTATATGATGTATGCAAGATTCAATATTTTTGAAGTTAAATTGGCACGATGTCAAGAGTATTGGAGTTAGCTCATGTAAACCCTCAATAAATCCAACTAAAGAGATAAACAATAAATAATACGATAACAAAGAGATCTACTTGCAATAATTTCACTAACACTTGAATTTGATACAATTAGCAATTCAAGAGGACGGTGACTTGCCTGTTAGACGGTGAAAACGAATACAAAAAATAACGGGATAAGGATCCTGAAGCAACGAACTCACGAACTAGTTCAACCCACCAATAATACGTGCAATATACGTGTAAACTCAAGAACCCAACAACACAATACATAAAAAGACAAGCAGCAACAGTCAGAGAGACCGCAACCACGACAGTGGGGCCAAGGGGCAGTGGCATCTGCGTCTCCGACAGCGGTGTGACGGCAGGGTCGACGACGGGCTGGGCGACGGCGGCATCGCAGTGGTGGCACGACGGAACAGGGGGAGGGAGAAACGGGATTTGGGGTTCGTGTTGCTGTGAATGTCGAGGAAAGCAGAAGAGGAGGACGGCGAGGATTTCTTGTAACACCTCGAATTCCAAATAAGGCCGAATTCGAGATTTCACAGGATCTTTACTTCACTTCGTACAATTTTACGAGGAATTAAAAAAAAAAAATTCAACACAATACATCAGAGTTTAAATATAACTTTGTTTTACCCAGCGGATGAATGAAAGATTACAACACTGAAAACAATAATATGACTTGTACAAGTTTATCAATTAAGTCATCAAATGCATCATAACAGCTTTATTTTTTCATGAATAGTCCATTACCTGCATATCAAGTAGTGGGCACGTCAGTTACTTACAACTGACGAAATGTTATACTCGGCTATCCTCTCTATGCCGTACATATAACGATCTCCGATCTCATTACTTTAATAAAAATCACAACATTTGAATGAACAATAAAGTGTAGAAATGTGACTACGCTAAACATGTAAGTGTATGCCATGCCTTAATGCCTAATGCACACATTTTATTCTTGTTACCGCTGATTTCGGTGTGGGGGTAAACAGATAGAATTTGTGAGTCCGAGAAAAACCTGAACAGTTGACTCAGCATTCTTGCTCCCGCCGCAACCTGCAAGGAAGTGCAAGACACCGGGGTTGATTCCGGCGATGCACCCTCCGACGCTCTTGTCAGTAATCAGAAAAAGATTAAGAAAGAACTTAAGTGGTGAAAAAGTGATTAACCTGGTCATGGTGGTAGAGGGGTGATATTTATAGTCGCCTTTGGAACGGTTAGGGGCCTGATTTCCCGCCTAACAGCCAGGAGGAAAATCCTCCTATTCTGTTTTGGGAAATTAGCCCCTGATTCCCTGGTGGGAGCCAATCAGGCTTGTTGATTTGATTTAGTCAAATCAGTGGCCCTGATTCTCCTCTTGGTGAACTGGGCTTGTATGGGGTCGGGACCCGTGCCCAGTTGAAGTGGATCCATTTGCGGGTGGTTGGTTCTGTGAGAAGGAGACCCAATACCCGTTTTGGATCCATCTGTATGTGAAATTACCTTTTTACCCCTATGCTTCAAGATTCGTGCTCGATCTGGACGGTCCCGATTTAACCCTATTTTTAGCCATATCACGAGCCCCCCACTCCTAAAGACTGAGCGTGATCGGGCTTTGAGGAGTAGTCTAACTGTTTTGGTGGCTGGTGGAGTTGTATCGGAGTCCAAATGTGGGATCTTGAATCTAGAAAGGGGGTAGTGAGGTAATTTTTTGACTCCGCTTGCTGTTCTCAGGTCACATCGGGTATTTGAGGGTTTTTATCTATTTTTTTGGACTATTTATTTAATTTTGCGACGTGTTCGCTAATCGTTCGGGGGCCCTTAACAGTACATTCTAGGCAATAATTGTTCGTTCAGGGGTTCGAAAATGTGCCCCCAAATTTCCAATTACTTTCCAGAATTTTTAGTTAATTTTCCCGAATTTTTAGCAATTTTTTCGCAATTTTTAAATAAATAAAACGATAAAAAATGATTTAAATACCGACTGATGACGTGGCTCGATCTGAGCAGTTGATCATGGACGAGCACGAATTTCGGAAAGATCTGATGGCTGTCACCGCTCGGCAGCGTTTTTCTCTATTTACGAGCTCGGAAAGGCGCTTGCTCGACTGCCGACCGGAGGTAAGGGGGTTCGGCAGGCCGAGTGACGTGGCGCTATCTGAGCTGTCGGATGCTGGTGCACATCTCGAGACGGGCGCGGTTCCCAAGAAAATGCTATCTTGTCTTTTAGCGCACGTGGCGCAATCTGGGCCGTTCATCATTAGGAGCGCGAATTTCTGAGAGATCCAACGGTCTAAGTAGCTCGGTGCCTTTTTTCTCCATTTACCAGCTCGGGAAGGCACTTGCTCGGTAGCCGACCGAGGATGTGTGGCCTCGGTCGTCCGAGCGACGTGGCGCTATCTGAGCTGTTGGATGTTGGTACGTATCTCGAGACGGGCGCAGCTCCCAAGAAAACACTATCTTGTCGTTTAGTGCTCTCGGTGAGATCCGGGCCGTCTGATTGAGATCTGATGCGAAAATTGAGGAGAAAGTGTGTTTTCCCCGTTTACATGCTCGGGAAGGCACTTGCTCGGCTTCCGACCGAAGAGAGGGGGTTTCGGCCGGACGAGCATCGTGGCGCGGTCTGAGCCGAGACGATGCTGTTCCCAAGGGCATTAATGGTGCTTTGGGGTTTGTGCGGCGTTCCGCCTTCCCAATGTCATTAAGGATAACTCCCTTAATTAATACGCGGCATTTCAGCTTCCGAGGGTCATAATGGCTGGTTCTTGGAGGCAGGCTATAAGTACTCCACTCCCTTTGTCATTTCAGTCGCAATCAACATAGAGTTTCAGACCTCGGAGGTATCTGCCTTGGGTAGCTTCTCTCTTGAGGTCCGGAGGGGTGGTTGCTCTTCTGCCTGGTTTTCCCTCTGTTCCTGACGGCCCCAAAGTGGATGTCAGGAGCGGGGGGGAACGTGGCAGTAGTGGTGACGACCGTAGTCCGGACCCGAGGGATGAGTTACTTCGGAAGAACGGGTGGTCGTTCTTCCACCAAGATCTTCGGCCTTCTTTGGTTGCTCCGAAGCGGGTGTCAAGGTAGGCGGAGATCCTGGTGGAAGAGGTGATGATCCATGTCCGAATCCTTGTTCCGGACCATCTGAGCTCGTTGTTTGCAACTGTGAAGGCGCTGTTGCCAGAGTCCTCTAACAAGCCGAGCCTTCCAGTTGCAACCAACTAGCTCGGAATGGTGCACTTTTCCACCATGAGTCGTGGCTCGAGCTTCCGGACCGTCCGAGCCCGTTGTTAGCAACTGTGAAGGCACTGTTGTCAGAGTCCTCTGACGAGCCGAGCCTTCCAGTTGCTAGCAACTAGCTCGGAATGGTGCGCTTCTCCTGATCTCTGAGTGTTGATGGGCCCCCTCCCATCTCTGTCTTCCTTCCGGGCTGATGGCTTCTGATGGATGTCAGCCCGGAGGAGTTAGAGATGGGGGGAGTGTCGATCTGTTTTTGACAGGGGCCCGTGGGTCGGCAGAATACCGACTGAGACACGGGACCTGGGGGGTGCTCGCCGAGGGCGGTGCCTTAAAACTTTGAATCAAAATTTTTCCTGGTTCCTCTAGACATAGGTGGAGCATCCGAGGGTTCAATCGTCCGAGCGACGTGGCACACCCTGAGCCGTTGGATGATGGCACGCATCTCGAGACGGGCGCAGCTCCCAAGAAAACACTATCTTGTGGTTTAGTGTTCTCGGTGAGATCTGGGTCGTCTGATCGAGATCAGGCGCGAAAGTTGAGGGGAAAGTGAGTTTTCCCCGTTTACATGCTCGGGAAGGCACTTGCTCGGATTCCGACCGGACCCTATTGTCGGCATGTTCGGATTGCTTGTAGCTCGGATTCAGATCCCCTGGAGCCGAGCTAGTTGACTTGGTGATGGAGACAGTGGTGATGGGCCTTCGCGACGTTTCGAGAGCAGCCCAAAAGTTGCAAACTTTCGTTTGGAAGTCCAAGGGACGTTCCATTTTTACTATAAATCTTCACCCCCCCTTAGACCAAGTCTCACTTTTCACTTTTACTCTCTCTCTCTCTTCAGTTTTTACTTTGCTTCGAAGTTTTTAGCTCTCTGGTGGCGTTGCTAGCTGTCGCGGTAGCGTTCCTTGTTTCCGGCGAACTTTCCGACCGCACCTGTCACTTCAAGGTCAGTCTCTTTCCCTTCTCTTTTAGGAAAAATGGTTAAGATTTCGGCTGAGACCCCCGCCTCGGAGCAAGCCATTGGCCGATGGGATAAAGGGAAGGGAGTAGTGGAGCCGAGCGAGCAGGACGTCGTTCGTCCGGATAAAGAGGGCGAAGTGGCTGAAGTGCCCGAGGAAGTCGTGGCGGAGTCCCGAAAGGGTAAAGCCGTGGTCAAGATAGTGGAAACACCGAAGAGAGCGGGGGCGTTCGGTCGGCAGCCTATCGCCCTGTCGAGCGTGGGAGGCGTCCGGGATTATGCCGAGGATACCTTGGAGAGAGTCACTCAAGGTACGGCTAAGCTGGTGGAGGAGAACGAGCCTAGGGAGCTGTCCGAGGTGGACCATAGGATCTCGACTCTTATCGAGACCGATCTTCGTCTGATCCGAGAGGGTTTCCGGATCCTGCTTGAGTATGTACTGCTCCTTCCTGGGCCGGGATTCCGAGCCAACACAAAGTCCTCGTCGGACGTATGTGTCTTTCCGGTCGACTCCCTCATTGCCGGACTCCGCTTTCCCCTCCACCCGTTCGTGGTTGAAGTCCTGGTCTGGTACGGTTTGAGTCCCGCCCAACTGATGCCGAACACATGGAGGCACGTCGTGGCATTCGTCCTTCGATGCCAAGTGGTCGGCGCCAAGCCGACTATGTTCCTTTTTCGGAGTCTCTTCCGACCTTGCCAGCCGAGGCAGGACGAGCAGAGGTTTTTCCTTTCTCCTCGGACGGGAGTTAAGTTGATCGAGAACCCGGACTCGATCAAACATTGGAAGGAGAAGTACTTCCTCGTCCGAGCTCTGACGCCATGGGTGATACCGACGGTTTGGGCGAAGGAAGGTCTGCCCAAGCGGACCAAGAGAGAGGCGCTGCTGAGTGATGAGGACAAGGAGGTCCAGAAGAAGCTCCTCGCCCTGCCAGCACTAAGCTGGAAAGATATTACGGAGGAGCATCTGTTCCGTGGGGGTCTCAGTCCGATCGACCTTCGTATGCTTCTGGTATTTATACTCATTGTTTAAAGTTCATGAAAATTTTTCTAAGTTTTTTCATTCGGCTTTTGCAGAGACGACGAAGCTTGATTACAAGGCTCTGGTGGCGAAGGGCAGGGCAGAGCAGGAGAAGAAGAAGAGGCCGTCGGCAGCGCCTCAGGACAGCCGAGCTTCGAAGAAGCCCTCGGTCGTGAAGGCTACCGACCAACCGAAGGTCGCGGTCCTCAAGGAGGGGGAGATCGAGGTCCTTGTCTCTCCGACGAAGGTCGTGGTCCCCGAGCAGGGGGGGTCGTGGTCTCCGATCCCCTCGCCTCGGATGCACCTGCACCGACCCCGAAGGCGGATGCTCCCGGTTCGTCGAGCAGCGTGTTCGGGGTGAAGGATGCGCTGTCCCTCCCAGTTCCGCCCCTTACCGCCGATGCGGAGAAGATCTTGACCGAGCGTCATAAGCAGATCTTCGTCCCTGACTGGCAGGTGATGAACGTCGATGGCTTCTTGGGCGACGGGAACATCTGCATGGAGGCGGTGAGGCACCTGCCGACCCCGAAGGATCGAGCGACCCTGAAGGCCGGGATGGCAGGGGACGCCGTGATGCAGATTGCCCGGAATACCATGTCGGTAAGTAGGCCGAGCTCTTCTTCGTCCAAATTTCTTCCTTAGAATTTCTCCAAGTTCTTGGATTCGGATTTTAACGTGTTGTTCTCTTTCAGACCCTCTGCCACTTCAATTTCCTGGTCGAGGAGTTGGCGAACAAGGAGCAGGAGAAGGAGCGGGAGAGGGCGGAGCGCGTCAAGGTCGTGAAGCAGCTTGATGCCGAGCTGCTTCTCTCGACGAAGAGGGCTGCCAAAGTAGGAGGGTTGGAGAAGCAGCTGGCCGACGCCATTCAGCTGTCAAAGGACACGGCGGCCAAGCTTGAGGCCTCGGAGAAGGAGGCGGCCGAGCTAAAGGATACGACGGCCAAGCTCGAGGCGTCGGTGAAGGAGGCAGCTGAGCTGAAGGAGGAGCTGGCCAAGGCTCGGTCGGAAGCAGAGGAGGCTCGGAAGAGGGCCAAGAAGATGAAGGCCAAACACCTCAGGAAGGTGAAGAAGGTGAAGAAGGCCGTGCAGGAGGAGGCCGCGCAGCACATGCTCCAAAACATGATGGATGCCTATGGTCGAGCCTTGCAACATGTAGCCGCCAGGAACCCGGGCTTCGACACGTCCTCCTACAACTTTTACGACCTCGTGGAAGGGGAGGAGGGTGTCCCCGAGGGGTTGCTCGACCCTGAGGGGGAGACGGAACCCGTCGAGGACCCATGGAAGGCCGAGGCCGAGGGCGAAGAGGAGGACGACTCCGAGGAGGAGAGCAGGAGCAAAGGCGGAGGCGGGGGCGATGGCGAGGACAAGGCCGGGGGGTCGACGGACCCGAACGACAAAAAGGTCGACCCCTGACTCGGTTGTCTTTTTTCTTTTTTGTCTTTTGGTATCTTGTCTCTTTTTATAAGCCTAACTGCGGACTGGCCACCGCTGTTGTAGAACTTTCTCTTTGAATCTTGAATGAAAAAATGTTTTGTTTGGCCAAAATTTGTCCAAGTGTTGAGTCTCGGATTTAGTGTCTGATTTGGCGTAAATTTCTTCAAGTGTTGGGCCTCGGATTTATCTCTGCTTTTCAGGTGAGATTCGGTCCGATCACGGAGGTTGTATACCTTCAAAAGGAGCTGGCAAAAACGAAGGGCGAGCTCTTTCAGAGCCGGTATAATCGATTTCTCCTGCTCGGCAGGCTGGAGGAGACGAAGGCAGCTCTGCAGAGGTATTGTCGCGAGCTGTGGCAACTGCGGAAGCACCCCCCAGCTCCTTGTCCCGAAGGCGAAGTCGAGAGTCTCCGTAGAGAGCTCGCTGCCGCCGAGCAGAAGAATGACGACCTCTTGGCTGAGGTCCAATACTTGGAGTTAGCGGAGAAAGAACGTTCGGCGGAGGGAGAGAAGCTGACTTCCGAACTGGAGAAAGCGTCAACCGAGCGCAAGAGGCTATCGGCCGAAATCGACAGGCTCAGAAGGATCACAATAGATAGGGGGATTGAGGTCACCCATTACCGACAGCTTGCGACTGATAGTGCCAATGCCTCGGGCTCGTTGAGGGCCCCTCGACCAAAGAAGTTGGCGAAGGACGACGTCTTGAGGGATAGAATTATCGAACTGGAGGAGGAGATCGCGTCGCTCAAGCCCGTGCCGGAGAGAGCTAATGTTCGCAGCACGTCGTGCACTCGCGAGGAGAGCGAGAGGGGGATTACGTTTTACGAACTTGCGACGCGCTCGCCTATGACCAGGCGGAGTCCGGCCGATGCTCAGAGTAGCGCGGCTGTCTCGTCGAGCGGTGCCTCGGTCGGCGTCGCTGTTAGGACCAGCAGTGAAGGGGGATCGCGCTTCGTTGGTTTAGGGTCGAGCTCGGAGGGCAGGCCTCGTTGTCCTCGCGTTTCCCTAAACCGAAGCATTCCCCTTCCGAAGAGGCCCTGATCATGTCGTTTTCCATTTTTGTTGGTTGTTGTAAAAACCTAATTATGGGGTCGGTTCGGCTGTTTGTAACACTATTATGTCTGAATGCGAATCTCTTTGGAAAATTTTCAAGTGTTAGACATCGGCAGTGTATTGAAATTGTGTTATTCGTTTTCCCTTCCTTTCAGCTCGTGGTGACGATCCATGGCTCGGACTCCGAATGTTCGAATGATGACTCCGAATCCGAGGCCACTTCTGGGACGGTGGTTCTGAGCCCTAGGAGCGCCGATCTGAAGTTACGCTGGGCTGAGAGTGAGCGGGCCCACCTTTCGTCCGTCCTCGATCTCCGGGAAGCCGAGATCCAACGCTTGGAGAATAGGATCATCGAGCTGAGCCCCGCAGGAGGGGATGAAGACTCGCAAACCGCATTCAGCAACGCTCTTCGGGTCAAATGCATTCGGCACAACCAGTCGAAGATTATAGCCGAGCGGGATGACTTGCTCTCGGAGATTCGGCACTTGCAGGCTGTGATGGCGAAGCTCCGGGGGGGCACAGAGGAGCTGCCAGCCGAGGAGGACGAACAGTCTAGTGAGGATGTTTCTATATGAGAGACAAGTGTAGTGGGTCGGGCGTTGTGTGTTTTGTTTGCCAACACTTTGTAATGGAATGTTTTGTATTATGCGCCGACCATTAATAAAATTCCCTTTCATTGCTTTGCATATTTGTCTTTGCTTATAACTGTGTCGGTCGTGCCGAGATCTTTGAACCGAGCGTGTTTGTTTAACCGAACGGGTCCCCATGAGTACGGTATTTTGTCGTTTAGCGACTCTGACACGGTACGGTACGAATTCCTAGGCGGCTCTGCACCCAAGAAAGTGCTATTTTGTCGTTTAGAGCAGGTGGCGAGATCTGAGCCGTCGAACGTAGGCGCGAATCTCGAGGCGGCTCAGTCCCCAAGAAAACGTTATCTTGTCGTTTAGCGCAGGTGGCAAGATCTGAGCCGTCTGATCGAGATCATGCACGAAAGTTGAGGGGAAAGTGTGTTTTCCCCGTTTACAAGCTCGGGAAGGCACTTGCTCGGTAGCCGACCGAAGGTGTGGGTCTTCGGGCTTCGGCTAATAGTTAGGAGAGTTCGGATTATGTGCCCGAAGTGGGTCGGGGGGGACTGGGAGCCAAGTGTTGGGTTCCGGACCTTTGGTATAGTTCAACGGTTGTGGGAGCAATTCCGAACGGCGGTCTACCCCTGTTTCGTCCGGAGACGAGCCGAGGAAGTAAAGTCGAGCCGAGTGTTGGACTCCGAACCATCGGTATAGTTCAACGGCTGTGGGAGCAATTCCGAACGGCGATCTACCCCTGTTTCGTCCGGAGACGAGCCGAGGAAGTAAAGTCGAGCCGAGTGTTGGACTCCGAACCATCGGTAGAGTTCAACGGCTGTGGGAGCAATTCCAAACGGTGATCTACCCCTGATTCGTCCGGAGACGAGCCGAGGAAGTAAAGTCGAGCCGAGTGTTGGACTCCGAACCATCGGTATAGTTCAACGGCTGTGGGAGCAATTCCGAACGGCGATCTACTCCTGATTCGTCCGGAGACGAGCCGAGGAAGTAAAGTCGAGCCGAGTGTTGGACTCCGAACCATCGGTATAGTTCAACGGCTGCGGGAGCAATTCCGAACGGCGATCTACCCCTGATTCGTCCGGAGATGAGCCGAGGAGGTAGAGTCGAGCCAAACGTGGACTCCGAACCATTGGTTGAAATCACAATATAAAAGGCAGGTGATAAGAGGGGAGAAAAACATGCGGATTCACAGACATAATAGAGCTTTCTTTATTGATATTTAACGGTGAACCGTTTTACATAGTACAATTTGTGAAAAATGGGTTACAAGTCGGAGGACTGGAATGGCTCGATACTCCATGTTACTCAGAGCGGCGCCGAAGCGCTTTCTTGGTATTTCAGGAGGTGGTCGGCATTCCAAGTCCTCGGAAGCTCTCTGCCCTCTAGGTCTTCAAGGCGATATGTTCCTGGCCGAACAACTTTCGTGATCCTGTACGGCCCTTCCCAGTTCGGGGCTAGCTTGTTCTTCTGACTGGGGAGGGATATAGTTAGCTTTCTCAAGACCAAATCTCCCTGTTTAAGGTTGGCGGGCCGGACCTTCCTGTTGTACGCCAATTCAACTCTTCTTCGGTAGATCTGCTGCCGAATCGATGCCCTTTCCCTCAGCTCGTCTATCAAGTCCAATTCTGCTCTGAGGTCTCTGGCATTCTGTGCTTCGTCATAGGCTGTGAGCCGAGGGGAAGGTATTCCGACCTCAAGAGCTATCACGGCCTCGGACCCATAGGTGAGGTTGAAGGGGGACTCGCCTGTGGGGGTCCGTTTGCTCGTGCGGTAGTTCCATAGGACGTTGGGGAGTTGGTCGACCCATAAGCCCTTGGAACTTTTGTCGAGCCTTTTCTTGATACCTGCGAGGATCTGCCGGTTGGCATTTTCTGCCTGTCCGTTCGACTTAGGATGGGAGACGGACGAGAAGCGCTGCTGAATGGCCAGGTCGTCGCATAGAGCTCGGAACGCTGCGCCTGTGAACTGAGTCCCGTTGTCTGTTATGAGGACCCGGGGGACTCCGAACCTGCATATGATGCTCTTCCAAAAGAACTGTACCACTTTGTTCTCGGTTATAGTGGCGAGGGGCTCAGCCTCGACCCACTTCGAGAAGTAGTCGATGGCTACGACCAAGAACCTGAGCTGACCCGGAGCTGGAGGGAAGGGCCCTAGTAAGTCCATGCCCCACATTGCGAAGGGGATGGGACTTGATAGGGAGGCGAGGTTGGCCTGAGGGAGGCGTCGGATGTTAGAGTGTCTCTGACAGGAACTGCATTGCCGAACGTGTCGCTCGGCGTCTTGAAGGAGGGTCGGTCAGAAATACCCATAATTCAAAGCTTTTCGGGCCAAGGACCTAAATCCTGAGTGCGCCCCTCCGATGCCTTCGTGGAGCTCTCGCAGGGCATATTCGGCTTGACCTGGAGAGAGGCACCTTAAGTACGATCGGCCGTCTATCTGAGAGAAAGAGCGTTTATACAAGATACCCTCGATTAGGACAAACCGCTCGGCCCGGGTCCTGACTCGGCGAGCCTCTTTGGGATCCGAAGGCAGAACTCCATCCCTTAAGAATTCTATCAATGGCTTCATCCAATCGTCTTGTAGCATGACTGGCAACGACTCCGCCGAGGCGGGCGACTCATCTTCGATGCTCGGCTTAGAGAGGACTTCGATCAGCACGGTCTGTTTGAGACCTCGAAGTGAGGACGAAGCCAATTTGGAGAGGGCATCAGCCTGTGAGTTTTCTTCCCGAGGGACTCGTTCGATGGTGGCCTCTTCGAACCGGCTCAGGAGGTCCCGGACCTTGGCGAGGTACTTCGCCATTCGCTCGTCTCGGGCCTCATATTCGCCCGAGACCTGGTTCACGACTAGTTGGGAGTCACTGTGAATCCGGAGGCGTTGAGCTCCAGCACTTCGGGCGAGTCCGAGCCCGACGATGAGTGCTTCGTACTCCGCCTCGTTGTTCGAGGCTTTGAAGTTCATGCGGATGGCGTACTGGAGGACGAAGTTGTCAGGGCCGTTCAGTATGATTCCGGCGCCGCTTCCTTCATTACAAGAGGATCCGTCCACGAAAACTGTCCAAATGGGGGGCCCATTCGGGACGTGGCCGACCTCGGGGATAGTGGACTCTACGATGAAGTCGGCGAGAGCCTGTGCCTTAATTGCCGTCCGAGGCTGATAAGAGATGTCATGCTGACTTAGCTCAATGGACCACTTCATCAGCCGGCCCGAGGTCTCAGGCTTGTGGAGGATCTGCTTGAGGGGTTGGTCGGTGAGGACAACGACCGAGTGGGATTGAAAGTATGGCCAAAGCTTTCTCGCTGCCATGACCAGAGCGTAGGCTATCTTCTCTATCCTCGGATAGCGGAGCTCGGCGTCCCGGAGCACCTTGCTCACGTAGTAGATAGGCCTCTGGGCCCGGTCCTCCTCTCTCACTAAGACAGCACTTAAGGTCTGCTCGGAGGCAGCCAAGTAGACGAAGAGAGTCTCGCCCGGGACCGGTTTACTGAGCAGGGGGGTTCACCAAATAGGCCTTCAGCTGGTCGAATGATTGCTGTTGTGGTTGGCCCCATTCAAAACCTTTGGCCCCCCTGAGCGCTTTGAAGAAGGGAAGGCACTTTTCCCCCGACTTCGAAAGGAACCGGCCGATAGCAGCGAGCCGGCCAGTGAGCTCTTGTACCTCCTTGACGTTCCGAGGCGGAGCCATGTCTAATATGGCCTTAATCTTCTCGGGATTAGCTTCGATTCCTCGCTGGCTTACCATGAAGCCGAGGAATTTTTCCGAGGAGACCCCGAACGCACACTTGTTCGGGTTCAGCCGCATGCTGTGCTTCCTCAACACGCCGAAGGCCTCCTAGAGGTCGGCTACATGATCGGTGCCGCGGATGCTCTTGACGAGCATGTCGTCAACGTACACCTCCATGTTTCGGCCGATCTGGCTCTGGAAGACCTTATTGACGAGGCGCTGGTAGGTGGCGCCCGCGTTCTTCAAACCGAACGGCATTACCCGGTAGCAGTAGAGGCCTTGGTCGGTGACGAAGGAGGTCTTCGGAATGTCCGGAGGGAACATTCGGATTTGGTTGTACCCCGAGAAGGCATCCATGAAGCTGAGGAGCTCATGGCCCGAGGTGGCGTCGATAAGGGTGTCGATGTTCGGGAGTGGGAAGGGATCCTTCGGACACGCCTTGTTCAGGTCGGTAAAGTCAATGCATATCCTCCACGAGCCATTGGACTTCTTGACCATCACAACGTTCGACAGCCACTCGGGATAATTTACCTCCTGTATGAACTTGGCCTTTAGAAGTTTATCAACCTCCTCCTTGATGGCCTGCTGTCGCTCGGGAGCGAACTTTCGCCTCTTCTGCTGGACCGGTTTGCACCCCGGTTCGACACTTAAGCGATGGACGAGGAGCTCCTCGGAAATGCCGGGCATGTCCGCGGCTGACCATGCAAATAGGTCACCGTTGTCCCGGATGCATTTAATCAGGTCCGAACACAGTGCGGTCGGCAAGGATTTGCTGATGAGAAATTTCCGGCTCGGATCCTCGTCCGAGAAGAGTACTTCTTCCAATTCGTCCGCCGGCTCGGACGTCTGGCGGGCCTTCGGCTCGGGGATTTCCAGCGTCTCGAGCGAGAGCACTGGTCCTCCGGTGGAAGTCATGTAGCACTTCCGGGCTGTTTCCTGGCTTCCCCTGACTTCCCCTACTCCCGACCGAGTGGGGAACTTCATTTTCAAATGGTATGCCGAGGGGACAACCTCCAGGGCGGCTAGGCCAAGACGGCCTAGGATGACATTATATGCTGCCGGGACGTCGACGACCATGAAGTCCATCGGCTCGGTCCGGGTAGTAGGGGTGCTTCCCGCAGTAACGTCTAGGGTTATCACCCCCTCGACGGTTACCGGGACCCCCGTGAACCCGTGGAGAGTGTAACCGGCCGGCTTGAGACGGTCTCGGGACAGCTGCAGGCCTCGGAAGGCCGAGAGGGAAAGGATATTGACCGAACTCCCGTTGTCCACCAAAATCCTCTGCACCTTGAAGTTGGCCATGCGGAGGTCGATGACGAGGGCATCGCAATGTGGGGTTCGGACCCCTTCGTGGTCGGCATCGAAGAAAGACACAGGGACACCGAGACCTTTCGGGGGAGGGACACTATGGACCGAGTTGACCTTTCGGACGAAGGCCTTCCGGGAGGAATTAGAGGAGCCCCCCATGGGGCCTCCGTGGATCAAGTGCAGAACCCGTTCCTCCTCGAACTCGGGTGTCTCTTCGCGCCGCTCGGAGCGCTTGTTAGCCCCCCGAGGCAGAGGGGAGTTGCGATCTGTCCGATCGTTAGCCTTCACGAACTTGGCCAACTGCCCCCTCCGAATGAGGGCTTCAATCTCATCTCTCAAAGCCCGGCAGTCATTCGTGTCGTGCCCGTGGTCTCGGTGGTAACGACACCACTTATCTTTGTTCCTCCTCTTCGCCGGGGTGTGCATCCTCGGAGCTGGAGGGATGACTCCCTCCTTCTCCACCTCCATTAGGATAGTAGAGACATTAGTGGTGAGGGGAGTGAATTTTTCGAACCTGGGGGGAGGGCGGCGCTGGCCGCCAATGTCTTTTTGAGCTTTCTTGGACCCTTCTTCCCCTGTCGCCTTCCTCTTCGAACCCGCGGAGGGCCCTCCGAAGCTCGGAAGGGCTTCAGCCTCCTCGGCTCGGATGTACTTCTCGCACCTCAGGAGGAGGTCGGCGAAGTCATGCGGCGGTTTCTTGGCTAGGGACGATCGGAGGTTGGCGTTGAGGACGTTCGACTGGAACGCCACGGTGGCCACGGACTGGTCCAAGGAGGCGATAGACCTGACCTCTGCGGTGAACCTTTTCACATAGTTCCGCAGTTTCTCTTCCCTCTCCTACCGCAGGTTCAGTAGGGAAAGACTTGTCTTCTCGGCTCGCCGGCTACTCACGAAGTGAGTTATGAACAGCGTCTCGAACTGCTCGAATGAGAAGATGGATGAGGGGGCGAGCCTGGAATACCATTCCCGAGCCGACCCCCTGAGGGTGGCAGGGAAGGTCCTGCAGAGCACTGCGTCGGAAGCTTGATGGATCAGCATCAGGGTCTTGAAGCTTTCGACGTGATCGACCGGGTCGGATTCCCCTGAGTATGTTTCAAACTGTGGCGGTTTGAAACTCCTCGGTATGTGGGCCTCCATGATCGACCGTGAGAAAGGGGGTCGGCTGGGACGGAAGGTTCCTGCTCGGGACTCTTCCTCCCTGTCCATGCGGCCGATACGCCTTTCCACCTCATGGAGATGGCGGATGAGGGCGTCGTCCCTCCGCTGGTAATCGAATGACCCCCCGGACTCCTCTTCATAGGAAGGGGAGCATGGACTGCGGCGCCGGTAGTCCTGGGACCGGCGAGGCATTTGTTCCCGCTGCTGGCGGCTGGGAGCCGGGGAAGGGCTCCGGGTTCGACACCGAGGACTGGGATCCCTGGGGGGCATCGGAGCCCTCTGAGCATTCTGGACGTTCTGCCGAAGATTGAGAGCCTGCAGAACGGTCTCCTGAAACTGGAGGAATTCGGCTCGACTGATAGGTACATCTCGGTCCCTCGGATGACGCCGATCCCCGGGGGAACGGGACCTCCTCCTTCGGCACTCGGGGGACACTGCTCGGCCTCTGCGGTCCGGAGACCTTCTGCCGTCCCGGCGACGTGGGGACCGCTCACCTTGACGCTGGCGGGAGGCTCCCTCTCGGGCCTGCCTCTCGTCGAAATGGGTTCGGAGGTCGTCGTCCTTCTGGCGGTTCAGAAGTGTGATGCGGAGGTCGGGATGATGAGAAGCCATCGAGTCCGAGGACCCATTATGGACCGAGACATGGCCCGGATTGAGGGGCTGCTTCTCCTTCCGACCGTTATGACCGGACGGACCATTGTTGGGCTGCTGCTTGGGAGGAGGAGGTGGGACCTGCTGGGTCGGCAGAGGGAGGTCGGACTGAGGAATAGGATTGACTGGGACTTCATTCGCCGGGTCGGTGAGGTTGCCCACACGGTTCGACCCTCTGGATCTGACCTTCTTCGGCGGCATGACTGCAGAGGATGACGGAGAATGGGCTGAGGCTGTTCGTGTGGTTTTTCCCACAGACGGCGCCAATCTGTTACCGCTGATTTCGGTGTGGGGGTAAACAGATAGAATTTGTGAGTCCGAGAAAAACCGCCGCAACCTTCAAGGAAGTGCGAGACACCGGGGTTGATTCCGGCGACGCACCCTCCGACGCTCTTGTCAGTAATCAGAAAAAGATTAAGAAAGAGCTTAAGTGGTGAAAAAGTGATTAACCTGGTCATGGTGGTAGAGGGGTGATATTTATAGTCGCCTTTGGAACGGTTAGAGGCCTGATTTCCCGCCTAACAGCCAGGAGGAAAATCCTCCTATTCTGTTTTGGGAAATTAGCCCCTGATTCCCTGGTGGGAGCCAATCAGGCTTGTTGATTTGATTTAGTCAAATCAGTGGCCCTGATTCTCCTCTTGGTGAACTGGGCTTGTATCGGGTCGGGACCCGTGCCCAGTTGAAGTGGATCCATTTGCGGGTGGTTGGTTCTGTGAGAAGGAGACCCAATACCCGTTTTGGATCCATTTGTATGTGAAATTACCTTTTTACCCCTATGCTTCAAGATTCGTGCTCGATCTGGACGGTCCCGATTTAACCCTATTTTTAGCCATATCAATTCTAGGATGACACTAATGCATATTTGTTCAGATTCTATGAATCCCATACTACATAGGTCCTAGGGCAAACGCCTACGTACTTCACAATAAAGGGTTCGATCCCTCACCATGAAACTACCGAGCAATAAAACAAGGTTTAGATCATTCCACGGATATGGATCTCAGCCTCTCTGGCTATTATATCATGTGAATCATCCCGCAAGTGGCCCTCTAGCCCCGGTATAAAAAATAAAAGTTCGTCTCCCATGGAGCAACCAAAGTCCACCAACTGGGTCTATAGCCACGGAGATCCACCGCCGACTATATAGAGCAACCCACTTACGTTTGCCCAGGTTTACTACATCTTTATTTATGTGCCTAATTATTTAGTTCAAGACATGAATAGATTTCCAAGCCTAGAATTAGTATTACCTACTACCAAGCTTAATCAACATTCACCGAGATAGCTCCACGGCAATATCTCAAAATATAATAATCATTTCATTTAAAATTGCCTGTACACGAGGTCTTACTAACTCTAAATTCAAATTTCTCATGTACAAGAATCATGGGTATTCACACCCTTTAATAATTATGCCTATGTCTCCAACAATTTTCCATGTTTCAACTTAGTACTTATTCATGTGTTTTCAACTCAAACATAGAACACATAATTCTTTCTTGAACAAAAGATTCAACATTATAAATTTCTACAAGCAAATTAAACAAATCCACATCCTCAATATGAGTGTTTATGTACATAAAAGAGATCCATAACTAGTTACACATTTTTCCTTCTTTTTAAAGATCTTTACTCAAAATAATATTTTTTGGAAGTAAAAACTCATTCACCATTTCAAATTCTTATTTTTTTTATTTTTTTTACTTTCCCCAAAATTTCATAACTATTTCACTTATATTTTATATAATGATAGGGTTTATTTCATTTGGAAATACTAACTCCCTATACAAAAGAAAACTAACCAAAAACCAAAGAAAATAAATAAAAGGAGGTCCCGGATTTCAAACCCTAGACCAAGCCGAGACCCAGCACAGGCCCAAGCCCCCTACCGCTCTAGCCATAAAGTTCAAATGGAGTTTGTGTCTAATTCTGTTTCAAGTTGTTTATGAATACCCCTTTCAGTTTTGGAAAATAAAAATATATATATATATATAAGCAACTATCAAGTTTTGAACCTAGAACCTCTTTCAACTAAGCGTTATATTGCACTGGCTAACCAGTAAGACCAAGTTTATTTTTTGTTTAGAAATTTCATTAGTGCTCTTTTGTTTACACTATTCAGAAATCTATTTCTTTTTCGAAAAATTCATTTTTCTAACGATCCAATCTTTTAGGAGTAATAGATATTTTTTTCTTGTGGAACTGAAATGAATCAAAATACAAAAAGACAAGTTCAATTTATTATTTAGATATGTGTTTTCTATTAGTTTCTCCTTACTTTATAAAAATTTGCATTTCTCAACAAAACTCGAAATTGTAGAAATCATGTTTAGTTTAAAAAATTCATCATCTTACAAAAATAAAATTCTTGTTACTCAAAACCAAATGTATCTCTAAATCAACCTTGGACATCACAAGTGTTTCTTCATGCGAAAACTAGTATCTTTTACATATGTCGACAAATCAAAAATAATAAAATTTATCTTTCTCTTTTCTTTCTTTTAATCCTTATGTTTCTAAGCATATGTCACAATAAAATATTCTTTAACAATCATTCATACTCATCATACATTTGAGAAATAAGAATTTGCAAATATTCTACCATTGTCTATGTGATTATTTCTTTACTTTTAATTAGCATGGTAATAGTTATTTCACTAAATTTCAACAAAATCATTGTATACTTTGCTAGCATGGATTCTACACATATCTCATTCAACTTACATTATTCTTTAACTAATTTAGCATGCATGTTTCTACTTTAGAAAGCATAAGAACACCCACCTTAATTTGGAGATTGAAAACTACAAAGAAAATGGCTCCTCCTAGCTCCTAGCTCCACAACATTTCTTGCTCCTAGCAAAGCCTCCTTTCCTAGCTATGGCTCCAAGCACAAGAACTCTCACTCTCTTTCTTTTCTTTCTCTCTTTTCTGTCTTTCTCTTTTGATTATGTTTTTGGTGCAAGAGAAATGTAGGAATTTGGGGCTATAATTATAGGGTTTGGGGAGGGTCTTTTATGCATAAATCCACCCCTAATAACTCTCCTAATAACTCTTACAACCCTTCATGTCCTAAACTTCTAAAACCTACAACCCTTCATCTTTCCAACTCTTCACCTTTGCAACCCTCATAACCCCCAACTTTTCCCCTTCTCTCATTCACCAAAACCGGCATATCCCCTAGGTAAAAATCAGCCACCTATTGTGTGCATGCACACATGTACAAATGCACAACCAATTTTTAATACCATCTCTAACTTGAAATGTGTACTAACATTTGTAACTTGTTATGTATTAGTGCACACTTAACTTAAATTGTGATTTTAATAGTGGGCTTGCTTAATGGGCTCATCAATTAATTAATTACTTAAATTATCTAGTGGGCTCTTCTCCTAATGGTCTAGATTCTAATCTTTTGGTCAATGGAATAACTAAAAAGGCTAAATAAGTTATGCATGCAAAAATAGATAATGAGAGTAATAAAATAAGAATAAAAACTTGCACATGCATCATACGTGCAAAATTATAAATGCATTTTTATTTTAAAATAAAATGTGGGGTGTTACATTTCTGGTGTGCTGGTTGTCGAGGACAGGGTCACCGGAGGGTGGCGCGACGACTGGAGGGCGGCAACGGGGTTGGGAGTCGACGTATGTGGCGGGGGAACGCCGTAGAAGATGATAGAGAGGGTGGGTCTTGGGTTTTGGCGGGAAACAGATCGAGAGAGAGAGAGAGAATGGGAGGGCAAAGGAGATAGGAGAGAGAATAAGCGGCTAGGGTCTCAAAATTGTGTAATTTTTAGGGTTTGCATTAGGGTTCTATTTATATGGTATAATTAGGGTACTGGGTTGGCGAATTAGGGTCCAATAATAGCAGATTTGGGTCAAGAACAATTTAAATGGGGTTTTAGGGTTCAATTAAGGGATAGATCAAAATCAATAGGGTTCAATTAAAAATGCCCACAATAAAAAAAGATAAAAATATGATTAACAAGAAAATAATTCATCAAGAAGATCAAAGAGTTTCATGAACAATAAGTTAAATCCAAATAAATAAATAACATAAATGAATTAAATATAAACTAGGCTTAAAAATAAATTGGAATTCGCCAAGAAAACCAGGTCTAGTACAGTAACAAAATAATTCAATAGATGAATTTTAATTAAATAATCAAGAAATGAAAATTAATTATTATAATAATAAAATCATACAATAAAATAATATTCGGGTTTAACAATTTTATTAAAATAATCCAATAATGATAATATATTTGATTTAGACTCACATAAAAATAGTCGATCAATAAGACATAGAAGTTGATTAAAATACACAATAATTTGAAATAAATATAATTATCAACAGAAAAATACTTTAATATAAAATCCAAATGATTTTAACAAATAATGAATTTATAAATATCAAAATACAGAAAAAATTCAGAAAATACGTATTTGTAGGAATGGGGGTTACAGTTATAGTTCTTTGCAATATAATAAATGAACAAGATTTTGAATTGTATCAATATCTGCCAGTTTTTTCTTCAATCATATTATTTTGTCATCTCTTTTATACAATATTTACTGGATAATAATTAAGTTTATTGAACAAAATATAATGATTGTACTTTGCTGTCAAAATTTTGGAATGCTTCTAAAGATAGTTGAAGCATTCACATCCTTAAAGCAATGTAATAAAGGGAACATTCATTTATTTGTGAGGAGCATTATTGAAAATGAAAAAATGGAACATTCATTTAATCGTACAAGTAAATAAATAAATTTTACAAGTTTATATATACAAATCTCATCATACATACACCATCATTTCACAAGTTTATATATACATATCTGATCATAGATACACAAGTAAAATATACAAGTTTTTGCTGCTTTTGAATATTGCTGCTGCTGCTGAATCTGATTTTTGCTATTGCTGCTGCTGAATCTGATTTTGCTATTATTGCTGCTTCTGATCTTTCCTCATGTTTCTGATTTTGTTGTACTTGCTGCTTCTGATTATTGCAGCTGCTACAGCTGCTTCTGATTTTTGTTGATGTTGCTTCTGATTTTTGAGAAGTGTATCAAGTTTTAGACATATTTGATAAGTTCATATGTACATACATACACCGTCATTTCACAAGTTTATATATACATATCTTATCATAGATACACAAGTAAAATATACAATTTTTTGTTGCTTCTAGTTATTGCTGCTGTTGCTGCTTCTAATTTTTTATGTTGATGCTTCGGATTTTGCTGTTGTTACTGCTGCATCTGATCTTTGCTGTTGTTTCTGATTTTGCTGCTGTTGTTGCTTTTGATTATTGTTGCTGCTACTGCTTCTGATTTTTGCTGATGCTGCTTCTGATTTTTGAGAAGTGCATCAACATTTTTGACTTTTAGATTTGTGTATCAATGGTAGGCTTTGTTGTTTATGGAGCAGAAGCATCAATGAACAATTTATTCATCTTTTGGCAGATTCTATATTGTCTAGTCTTAGAAATGCTATATATACCCAATTCAAGTAGTGTGTTGGTCATCATGTTTCTATTGAACATGATACTAAAAATAAAAGAAAGAAGATGAAGAAAATAAAGAAGCAAGAAGATGATAAAAAGAAAAACAGAAGATGAAGAAAAGGAAAGAAATAAGAAAGAAGATCAAGATGAAGAAAATAAAGAAGAAAGAAGATGAAGAAAAGAAAGAAGATGTTGAAATATGAGTTTAAGGAGGGAGACGAATGCATGTCCATGTTAGCATACAAGTACCTGCTTGGTTTTCTTCAATGGATAAGAAAGATTACCGACTCTGCCTCTTTTCCTTTTCTTTTTTTGATTTTTTTTAATGTAGAAGTAGCTCTTTTCCTCTCTTCATACACTTCCATCCACCACCTTCAGACAGAGTGCAAAAATTCTCTCACTTCGAAGGATGGAGTAGCAGTGGATGTCACAATGTATTCATGCTACTTTTCAACTTTTTGGCATGCATACCTCACAATCATGCAACAAATTGCATGAATATGAGGTGTGCGTGTCAAGAAGTTGTTAAGTACTTTGAATATACTATTACACTTGCTACTTCTCCAACCCCCGAACCAAAGAATTGTTGCATCTGTCTAATAGTGGTAAATGAAAGTGTATTGTTATGCAATCCAGCTATCTAAATAATTAGATAAACTAGACACAAATTAAAACCTCGCAAGTGTACGAATCGTTTATAGAAGCGTAGTGAAGAGCAAGGGTCGATCCCACAGCGATTGTAGTACTTAACTCACTAATCAACAAAAGAAAATGCAAATCATAAAATTTTGTTCTAAAAGTCTGATTGAAAGGAAATGAAAAGATAAAAATCTAAATTAAGTAGAATCACAATTTGAGTCACGAATATCTATTAAAGTAGTTGGGCTTTGATTTCCACCTGTACTTAATAATGCTAAGTCACCTTCTATACTACTCCATTTACTCATGTTTGTTCCTTTAAGGGCATGGTATCTACTCCTTAAAGTTAATGTTTCCCTAAGCCAAGAATTAGGCATGGTATCTACTCTAATTCGTTTCTTTCCTTAAGTATTTAGCATGGTATCTACTAAGTTGCACTTAAAAAAAACATATGAACAATGGAAATGAACAAACACTCGAAGTCCTAGAAATTGGTACCAGATCTAGATCCTTCAAGTTGATTAAACCAAGAACCCCTAAAGATTCCTGTGTTACACGTTATGAGCACGAGATACGGGTCGTCTCTATACTCATATAACAGATTCAGTTTTATAATACGCAAACTTGATAAACTCAAGTTCTGTATGGCAGTCGACTTGCTGTCACTCTCAGTCGACTGCTCTTAGAACTTCTGAACAAGTTTGATTCCTATTATAAATTTATACCAATACAATCAGTTTTAATCAATAAGTAATAGAGTAGCATTCAGAAGAATATAAGCATTACATGACTACGGTTTCAATCTACCCAACTATGAAATTAGTTGCACATAATACAACCTTTATTGATTAATAAAATAGAATTCATGACTCTACACAAAAATAAGGGAAGAACAGAAGAACACTGATTTGTATGATGTTGAAATTGAGCCCAATTAGCAGTCGACTTGTTCTCCTCTTTCTTTGATGCTGGTATCATGATGCTTGCTGTCGATGGATCCCCCTTGATGGTAGATGATTCTCTCTTTTTATAGTTTCTCTTGACCTTGTCTGCAGATATCAAGTTCCTGATTTCTTATCTCTTCACGCATAAGACTGAGTCCATCTTCTTACTTGCCAATCCCGGTTCTTTAACTTTGATTGTTGGAGAGTTGTTATTTGCAGATAACCTGGGTTTGGATAACTTCCATTTGATTTGGATTTGGCTGAGGCTGGATCTTAAACTTTCTTTATCTTTTAACTCCGCTGAATACCAGTCGACTGGTTTTGAAATCAGTCGACTGTGTCGAGACATCTGTAGATTCTCAATTAATCCGTCAAGTCGACTACCTTTATAGTAAGTCGACTGTACTGCGTATCTTCGGGATTTCATACTCCTCTGTTCAGTCGACTGTCTTTGAGGACCAGTCGACTTATGCTCTGCAGCTCCCTGTGTATCATCCTCTCAGTCTGTATTAGTCTTGAATCTGCTTCGTTTGGCTGCTTTTAGGCTGTTTCCTATGGAAAAGAGAAAATAAGAGTAAAATACCACATATAGAGCATTTAAATGTCTAATTGCACTAAGATTATTGCTCATAAATGTGAATATTATTGGGTTCATCAAATACCCCCAAACTTAGCTTTTGCTTGTCCTCAAGCAAAATTAAACTACAAGCATCTCTTTGAATATCTTTACCCTTCCAACATTTACCTCAGAGAACTTGCTACATTAGGTGTCAAGGTTAGAACAAGCATTAAGATAGGTCTAAAAAGTTGTAATTCAAATGTTAATCACTTATTCACAAGAATACTTAACTTGAATATCAAATAATAGTGTGGCCAATGCCTCTGCAACATAATCATGATTAAGGTTAGCAAGCTCAACTATATTTCAACTCCAAAATCTCACCATGGCATACACTCCCAAAGAAATATAGCTTTCATTGACATGGGACATTCAAATTAGATCTCGTGAAAATTTTCATTACTTGGATGAACCATATGCTTGATCTTGCTACTACATCTTCACACCATTGATTTGCACACTACTTGGATCAAAAGGTCTTATATAGGTTGTAATGGGTCCTTGGGTGAGGGTTTAAACAATGAAGGGAAAAAGGAATACAAAATTTCTAAAGAATTAGTAGAGCAACTTGCATTGTTCTAAGACTTTTTTTTTTTTTAATCAATAACTTTCACCCATCCACAACTCAACAATTTATAACTTTTCATTTTTTTTCTGTGACAAATCCTCCAACTTTATATTTTCTTCCCCTTCTCCTTGACATACCACATCTCTTTTACAATTCTTGCTCTACTAACTCAATAGATATAGGTAAGGTAACCTATTCATCTAGGCTTGGTTAAGGATGATGTGTCTTACAAAAAGAAAGCTTTTATAGGCTTCAAAGGGGTAATTAGTGGATAATTGATGTTGGGTAGGCTATTTGTCTTTGGTGGTAGAATCTTAGGTGCCTTAATCATTTCCAAGTTTTTATGCAAAAACCAAAAATAAGTTTCGAAAAGTAGCAAAAACAAGTTCTAGTTCACCTCAAGAATGCAGTCAACTGAAATCTTCAAGTGTATGATTCTCTCACAACTAAAATAAATAAGGCTCAAAAATCACAATATTAAGTTTACTCACAGTTGAACTTGCTATTCTCTTTCAAGATTCGTCGAATTGACATGACCATATGAATAAAAGTTTCAAGTAAGATCCATATGAAAAGTTATTAACATTTTTAAGGATAAAGACCACAATTAATATTTGTTCTCCACTCTCTACCTATACTAACTGAGCTCAAATCATTCAATGTTGGAATGGTTAAAATCAAAAGACTCCAAATGTAAATAACTACCCCCAAACTTAGATGGAACATTCTCCTCAATGTTCGCACAAAAAACTTAAAATGGCATGTGTTACCACCTAGTTTGAAGGAAAGAAAATAAAGTAAAGAAATAAGAAATGATTAAAGAAATAAATAAATAAAGAGTGTAAGTACTCCCCTGAAAAATTGGGTTGCCTCCCAATAAGCGCTGCGTTTCTTGTCTTCAGCTAGACTTGATGAGTTTATGCAATGTATTGAATGGCTCGCGGCTCAAAACTCATCTTGTTATAAGGTTTCCCCCTATGCCCATTCACCTTTGAACGTTTGATTTTTCTCCAACGTTCCATGTGGGGAAACCTTTGCAACAACGTACGGACCGTACCATCTTGACATTAGCCTATCTGCAATGGTCCACCTTAATGCACCCTTGTGTTCTTACAAAACCCCCTGTAGCTTCTCTTCTTCCTGCATCCTTAAGTTTGCAGCAACTGTCACAGGTAATGTCTGGTTTTCTCCCAAATATTCATACTTCAAGTGTTCATGTAGTGGCTTTAGCTCCACATCTGGTGTCCTAGTAAAAGAAGAAACAAAAGTATTATTAGACACAAGATTTTCAAACACATGTGCAAACTTACCTACATATGATTTTTCATTTCCAAGGGTATGTATTTTCTCTGCAATCCTCCAATCATCATATTCCTGTTCAGCTTGAGATAGTATTAAGGGTGTGTAATTGTTGCTTGTAATGGATCAACACCATGTTCCTGAAATGTTTGGTCACAAATTTCCTGAACCACATCAACATTATAACATTCATGATCATCATGTGGTAATTTTGGTGCATCAAACATTTTAAACTCAATCTCGTCCTCTAGTGTTGTCACCGATTGTAGCTGTTCTTGTCCTCTAGGGTTTGGTATGGTTTGTGATGGGAGTTCTCCTGCATTTCTTTCACTTAACTCCTTAGTAATTTGACCAATTTGATTCTCCAAATTCTGAATGGCCTGCCCTTGTTGGTTGCTAGTTTGCTGTTGCTGTTGGAGTAATTGAAGAACGGTAGATTCGAAATCCAACTTCTTCTGTTCTTGCACTAGCCGATCAAACCCATTCCTACTCTGGAATTTCTGCGCATGACCTTGTGCGAATTGATTGCCTTGATGGTTTTGATTATTGCTCCATGAGAAATTTGGATGGTTTTGCCACCCTGGGTTGTACGTGTTTGAAAAAGGGTTGTTCTTGGGCGGGTACATTCCCTGTCCTATGTAGTTTGCGTGCTCCTGATCTGTGAAAGAAGACATGGGACATGTATTAGTTGTATGATCAGAATGAGAACAAATTGCACAAATTTCTTTTGGTTGGTTTTTTATGCCACCCAGCGTTGAAATCGCATTAACAAGCATATCAATCTTTTTGTTCATGGTTTCCATTTCTAATTGCATGTTATTATTATTGGAAATTTCGTAAACTCCCTGTTTTTTCGAAAGGCCCCTTCCCCTTGTTGAGAATTGCTGTAAGTTCTCACTGAGTTCTTCAAATAGTTCGATGGCCTCCTCTCCACTTTTTCTCATCAAGATTCCGTTGCAAGCTGAATCCACAATTACTTTGTTAGTGTCATTTAAACCCTCATAAAATGCTTGTACCTGATCATCCTTGGATATGTTGTGCGTAGGACACTTGAGAAGTTTGTTCTTGAAGTCCTTCCATGCCTCGAAGAACAAATCGCCATCATTTTGTTGGAAGAGTAGAATTTCCCTTTTTAGTTGTTTGGTCTTCTGAGCTGGAAAGAATTCCTTCAAGAACTTTGTTGCCAATTGCTCCCATGATTGAATTGATCCTGGTTCCAAAGAATTATACCACAATTTAGTATTAAGTTTTAATGAAAATGGAAACAAAATTAACCTTATTTGTTCAGGGGTAAGCCCTTGGACGCTTTGTGTTCTGCAAAGATCAAAGAAATCTTGCAAATGTAGATGCGGATCCTCGTCTAGTCTGCCACTGAAGTGGGGAACCATGCTGAGTAATTGAGGTGATAGGTGAATATTCCCTGTGATATTAGGTTGAAAATCTATGCAAGAAAGTTGCTCAATATTCTTCCGAGTGAATTTGTCTTGCATTGGTACTCGATTTAATACTTTCTCACCCATTGTTGTTTTTTTTTTGAATACTTCGCTGTACAGTCGACTGATCCTTGAAGACAGTCGACTGGTCTGAACCTGTCTGTGCAGAGAGTAAACTAAAAGAAAATATAAGAAAAGAAAAAAAAAAGATTTTTACTGATTTGTAAGTTAAAATACTAAACAATCCCCGGCAACGGCGCCAAAAACTTGTTGTGCAATCCAGCTATCTAAATAATTAGATAAACTAGACACAAATTAAAACCTCGCAAGTGTATGATTCGTTTATAGAAGCGTAGTGAAGAGCAATGGTCGATCCCACAGAGATTGTAGTACTTAACTCACTAATCAACAAAAGAAAATGCAAATCATAAAATTTTGTTCTAAAAGTCTGATTGAAAGGAAATGAAAAGATAAAAATCTAAATTAAGTAGAATCACAATTTGAGTCACGAATATCTATTAAAGTAGTTGGGCTTTGATTTCCACCTGTAGTCAATAATGCTAAGTCACCTTCTATACTACTCCATTTACTCATGTTTGTTCCTTTAAGGGCATGGTATCTACTCCTTAAAGTTAATGTTTCCCTAAGCCAAGAATTAGGCATGGTATCTACTCTAATTCGTTTCTTTCCTTAAGTATTTAGCATGGTATCTACTAAGTTGCACTTAAAAAAAACATATGAACAATGGAAATGAACAAACACTCGAAGTCCTAGAAATTGGTACCAGATCTAGATCCTTCAAGTTGATTAAACCAAGAACCCCTAAAGATTCCTGTGTTACACGTTATGAGCACGAGATACGGGTCGTCTCTATACTCATATAACAGATTCAGTTTTATAATATGCAAACTTGATAAACTCAGGTTCTGTATGGCAGTCGACTTGCTGTCACTCTCAGTCGACTGCTCTTAGAACTTCTGAACAAGTTTGATTCCTATTATAAATTTATACCAATACAATCAGTTTTAATCAATAAGTAATAGAGTAGCATTCAAAAGAATATAAGCATTACATGACTACGGTTTCAATCTACCCAACTATGAAATTAGTTGCACATAATACAACCTTTATTGATTAATAAAATAGAATTCATGACTCTACACAAAAATAAGGGAAGAACAGAAGAACACTGATTTGTATGATGTTGAAATTGAGCCCAATCAGCAGTCGACTTGTTCTCCTCTTTCTTTGATGCTGGTATCATGATGCTTGCTGTCGATGGATCCCCCTTGATGGTAGATGATTCTCTCTTTTTATAGTTTCTCTTGTCCTTGTCTGCAGATATCAAGTTCCTAATTTCTTATCTCTTCACGCATAAGACTGAGTCCATCTTCTTACTTGCCAATCCCGGTTCTTTAACTTTGATTGTTGGAGAGTTGTTATTTGCAGATAACCTGGGTTTGGATAACTTCCATTTGATTCGGATTTGGCTGAGGCTGGATCTTAAACTTTCTTTATCTTTTAACTCCGCTGAATACCAGTCGACTGGTTTTGAAATCAGTCGACTGTGTCGAGACATCTGTAGATTCTCAATTAATCCGTCAAGTCGACTACCTTTATAGTAAGTCGACTGTACTGCGTATCTTCGGGATTTCATACTCCTCTGTTCAGTCGACTGTCTTTGAGGACCAGTCGACTTATGCTCTGCAGCTCCCTGTGTATCATCCTCTCAGTCTGTATTAGTCTTGAATCTGCTTCGTTTGGCTGCTTTTAGGCTGTTTCCTATGGAAAAGAGAAAATAAGAGTAAAATACCACATATAGAGCATTTAAATGTCTAATTGCACTAAGATTATTGCTCCTAAATGTGAATATTATTGGGTTCATCATGTATGCAGGTGGATAACTGCTACTTATGCATTCAAAAAGAGGCCGAATCAGTAGTCCTTCCTACTCGTTGAGAAGAAATCCATCATGTACTTGTATACTAAATTAATTGCAAAATTTACTCAAGTCTACTCGAAGTGTCAAAAATCAGTTTGTAATAGCAGTTAACTTTAGTAATGTATGCATTATATGTATGTTCAATCTACATGTAATGTATCAAGTACAAAGCTAATAAACGTGTTTAATCGATATTTTACTTTTCAATAAAAAATTCCAATCCCAAATTCCAAATTCCTAACTCGGAATCCCTGCAACAAATCCCGAATTCCTAACTCGGAATCGGAATTACAATCCCAAATTCCTAATTGCAACAAATAGGAATCCTAACTCAACCCTAATAACAATCCCAAATTCAATCCTAAATTGAAGGAAATATACTACAACCATCAAGAATAATAAACAATTAAGAGTAGTTCTACAATTAAAACACAAATTAATCTTCAAATAACCCAGAAAGACTAAGAGACAAGTTTATCAAATGCAAAGATAAGAGATTCCCCACCATTTGATGCATCTTCTGCTTGTGCGCCACCACTTACGGACTGCTGCACCGCCACCACCTGCCACGTCACGCACTGCTGCCCCCCCTAACCCCCCCGCCACTGCCCCTGCTTTACTTCTTTTCAAAAGAGAGGGGAAGAAGATAACATAGATAGCATAGAGAATTAAAGAGTCAAGAGTGAAAAAAGTAAATTCACGCTATATCTGTTAATAACTTAACGAAATTGAACGGCGGGTGCCTATAGGTCCAATTTTCAAAATTTTAGGTGTCATTGTGGTATTACTATAAATTCAGGTGTATATAGGGTATTATTACTAACTTTGGGTGCGAGTAGGTCATTCACCCTTAGATTAAATGGATAGAATAAAGTTCAAAGGCCCATACACGAATCTGACACAGGTAAGAATGTGAGCCCAACAACCTCATTACTCTCTTAGGGTTGGTTTTCTGCATCTATATATAAGACATGCATCTGTAGAAAAGACACATGTAAAAACAAACTCTAGCCATCACAGAAAGTGAGAGAGAGAGATTGTGAGGAGGAACATCCCCTTCCTGCAGCTAGCATCGCGGTATAAGTGAGTCGTTTTCGTTCCGTTCGTGTAGATACCGTAAAAGCACCGTAATATTGCAGTGTTGTGATCGGTATATTATGGAGACAGCAGATCCATCTTTAAGGTATAACTCCTAAACACAATTTATGGTTTTCACATGCATCCATGACTAAGTTTCGATATTTTTTGTAATTTTTATGTTGTGTATTTAATCTGTGATTGTCTTCAAAACCTAACACCAACATCGTCGCAGCGAACTAATCTATACGCTAGCAAATTTTTCCTACAAGTTAACTACTCCTCAAAGACGACCGTGGGTTCGCCTCCGATAGTGAGGGGTTTGTGATATGGGTAAAAATCATGGTTAATCCCCACCGTTCGATTCCAATGCAGATCCTGATGTTGCAAGTTCAAAATCATGGCTTCATGGGCCTTCTTTAGGCCCACCACTTCAACTCAACCCACTAAGGAAGAGTTACCAACTAATTATGGAATAATCAAGATCGCTGAGATGAGGGCATTAACTGCTCCATCATATCCATAATCACCAAAATCTAATTAGACAGCGGGAAATCTCTCCATCACAGATTCTCACCAGCCTATAAATACAGGGGGCCCTCCACTATTACTAGGTAATCACAATTTTACCTCCTAATCTCACTTTAAATTCTGGTTTACTGACTTGATCATCGGAGGGCCTGTCGCCAAAAATACTCCCGGTGTTTCATGAATTTTGCAAGTGTTTGACAGCGATAAACCACCACCAGATCGACTAAATATTAGTCTCTCATTAGTACCAGATCGACAGCTAAGATTTGTTTTCCCTATCCAACAAAAGAACTCACTATTTGTTGCTCCCACAGCCAAAAAACAATAGCATCACTATATATTTTAAGTAAATATGATTTATAAAATGGTGGAAAAATATAACCAAATTTAGCTTGATAATTGGTCAGTACAAATTAAAGCAACATAAATGCATACATAACTTTATGATGGATACGATATGGTCAAGCTAAAACTATAATCTTCAGTACGAACCTGCCTGGAGCAAATGCAATACATGTAGTTGACAAAAATTCTTCATGTTCCCGAATGATAATTAAAAGTGCAGCGGTGGGAGCATCGTTCCCCAATTAATGCCCAACGATCTATTAACATCGTTGCTGCTGATTTTGGTATGGGAGCAAACAGATGAATTTATGGATTCTTGAGAAAACGAATAAGGCAAACCTATTGACCTGTTGACCTTCACCGACGTGTTGACTTGTTTCTTGCTGTTGCCGCAAACCAGCAAAAAGTGCGATACACCGGGGTGGATCCCGGCGACGCACCCTCCGACGCTCTTGTCAGTAATTAGAAAGATTATGAAAGAGCTTTATGTAGAAAAAGATTGATTACCTTGTTATGGTGGGGGATAAGGATTTTTATAGTCGCCTTAGGCATCCGTTTCGAGATAAGAATAAATCTCTACTTCCCGGTGTGGATGGATAGAAGTGGTTAAAACCACCTCTTAGGGATAATTATGAATCTGAATTCTCATTTATCCTTTTGGACTAGTTTGTAATGGGTTGGGACCCATATCTAGTAGGACAGATTTGATTATGGGTTATTGAGCTTTGAAAAAAGACCCAGTTTCCATTTCGGACCCGTTTTGGAGGTGAAATTACCGTTTTACCCCTGAGAGATTTAAGATTCGTGTCTGATTTGAACGGTCCCGATTTGGTTCTATTTTTAACCATGTCACAAGCCCCCCACTCAAGGAGACTGAGTTTTACAGTGTTTGAGGAGTAGTTTTGTTCGTTTTCAATGGCTAATAGAATTTATCGGAATTCTCGGGGGAGTTTGGATCTTTCTCAAGGTGTAACGGTGTCATTCTGAGCTTGTAAAATACCCAAAATTATCCTCAAAATTTTCTAGACTTTTGGTGATTTTTCCAGATTTTTTTTCCAATTTTTAATTATTTTTTTGAATTTTTTATTCAATTTCCGAATTAAATACTTAATTATCAAAAAAATTAATTAATTATTCTGATTTAGTAATTATTATTTTCAGGATTTAAAATTATTTTTCCAAATTAATAATTATTTTTAGAATTTTTTAATTATTTTTTTCGATTTTTAAATATTTTTTTGGATTTTTAAATAATTAATTCAATTAATTAATTAAATAACTTAATTAAAATTTACCTGTACACGTGGCGCAATCCTACGCGTTGATCAAGATTTGGGAGCGCACATCACGAGGAGACAAAATTTTCCCAATTTTTCGTTCGGGACACGCTCTGTTCGACATATGTGACGAACGGGCGCGGTCAACTGGGTCGTTGACTTTTTTTCTTTCTTCTTCCTGCCTTTACCCTTCTTCTGCTTTCTTTGTCTTTGACTTCTTCGAGTCACCAGAGCTCCACGAGTAGGGGCTCGACGCTCATGGCGATGAGGGATCTCGATGGCGAAGCCTGAGTTCGGGACAGTGGAGAGCTCGGCGAACGAAGAGGAGTTCGGTGATCTCGACGAACGAGAAACGAGGTTTGTTCGGTGATCGTGGCAAATGAGAGACGAGGGAGTTGGGCGAGCGTGGCAAACGAGGCAAGGCTGAACGCGGCGAGCGATCGATTGGAGCTTCGGGGCTCGACGGTTGCAGCTTGGCCGTCGTGCGAGCTCGGCGAGGAGAAGAGCTCGCAAGGGGGGAGGAGCATGACGATGGGTTCAATGCTCGGCGAAGAAGATGAGGACTTCAGCTCGAGGTCTCTAGCTTTGACATCGGAGCTCAGCGATAGCAGTGTCGTGTCGAGCTCGGAGGTTGACGAAGGAGGAGCTTGAGATGCTTGAGCTTTGCACTGGAGCTTGAGAGTGGGTTCGGTTGCAGTTGGTGCTCGCGAAGTGGAGGTCGGAGATAGAGCTCTACGAAGGAGAGCTCGAAGCTCTGCACTGGAACTTGACAATGGAGCTTGGAGACGTGGGGAGTTGGGCGAGCTCGGCAAATGAGGAGACGTTCGGCGAAGGAGCTCTTCGATGTGGGGGCTCGACATTTGAGATGTTGGGTGAGCTCGGCGAACGAGGCGAGGAGGTCAGAGCTCGGAAGTAGAGCTCGATGACTTGGTCGGGGATCGAGGTTGAAGAGGGAGCTCGACGTTGTGGAAGTGGAGGGGGATCTTGAGCTCGGCATCGGATGGGTTTTGGAGCTCTACGACTAGAGGTGGAGTTTGACAGAGGACTCGTCGAGCAGCTTCGACGAGGGGGAGTGTTGCTCGACGAAGATGGAGTGGGTTCGAAGTAGAGCGTCGGAGGTTGAAGGAGCAGCTCCATTCTGTTTTCGGTTTTGGCAGGAAATACTAAAGGAGAAGAAGAATAGGGGTAGTTCGGGTTTTGGTCCATAACGGGTCCGACCTATTAACCCGTTAATTCCTTTTAATCTTCCTTTTTACTTTCTATTTTTTTGGTGAATTTGCGGCCGTAGATCTTGTTCTGAGTGCGGATTTTGAGGTAGAGTTTTTCTCTCATTTTTCGTTCGGATCCGCATCTATTCGGCACGTGCTGGCAATCGTGGCGAACGATTGGCGAGCGACACGTGGATCTTAAGCCGTTGACTGGTCAACAGTGTTTTGCCCATTTTTCATTCGGAAACACGTCTGTTTGGTGCGTGCTGGCAAACATGGCAAACGTGGCGAACAATAGGCGAGCGACACATGGCTCTTAAGCCGTTGACTGGTCAACAGCGTTTTGCCCATTTTTCGTTCGGAAACACATTGTTCGTCGTGTGCTGGCAAACGTGGCGAATGTGACGAACGATAGGCGAGCAACACGTGGCTCTTAAGCCGTTGACTGGTCAATAGCGTTTTGCCCATTTTTTGTTGGGAAACACGTATGTTCGGTGCGTGCTGGCGAACGTGGCAAACGTGGTGAACGTGGCGAACGATTGGCACTATTTGGTGAACGTTTGAGTTGAGCTTTGTATGACTCTTGGGAAGATTCATTCTATGAGCCGGGTTTGAGGAGCAACTCTAGGGGAGAGTTGAGCTCCAAACCCGTTGAGAAGAAGGCCGCTCGGGAGGCGAGCGAAGTGAAGAGCATCACTAGGCTCTAGGAGGGAGCTGTTTGGGGGACGAGTTTGAGGAGCAACTCTAGGGGAGAGTTGTGCTCCGAACTCATTGAGAAGATGTCCACTTTGGAGGTGAGCAGGGCGGAGAGCTTAGCTTTAGGAGAGAGCTGTTTGGGGGACGAGTTTGAGGAGCAACTCTAGGAGAGAGCTGTGCTTCGAACTCGTTGAGAATAGGTCCGCTCTAGAGGCAAGCGGAGCGGAGATCTTGGCTCTAGGAGAGAGCCGTTTGGGAGACAAGTTTGAGGAGCAACTCTAAGGGAGAGTTTTAGCTTTGAACTTGTTGAGAAGAGGTCCGCCCTAGAGGCGAGCGGAGCGGAAAACTTGGCTCTAGGAGAGAACCGTTTGGGAGATAAGTTTGAGGAGCAACTCTAGGGGAGAGTTTTAGTTCGGAACTTGTTGAGAAGATGTCTGCCATGGAGGCGAGTGGAGCTGTCACGCCCCGCTTCCCAAAAATATGGAAGTACGAGTGCATGACGAAGCCCAGCGAATGATTTTTACATCATCCATAAGCTGTAGGATCGACTCAGCATCATAACAAGAATATACAAGAGAAATATATATAACCAAGCATGCATGAATAATTTATTAAGCAGCAGAAAACAATTTAAACAAATAATAATATTCAAATAGTTCTCATGTCTGGATCAAGTGTAAACTCGGAAACAAGTCTTATACAGCAGAAGAAATAAATACCTTAAGAAAAGCAACAGGTCCTTGCTCCAAGCAAAACCTGAAATGTCTGCTCGCCAATTCCAGCAGATAACTCGTCTCCCAAGTCTGCTTAATAAATATAAACAGGAAAACGAAGGGAAAACAAGAGAAAATGCCCTTAGTGCAAGCTAGGGCCACAAATAGTAAAAGCAAGTACAAGAAAGGGGAAAACAAGAATTGGAATCAAGAATATAGCAAGAATTATGAGGAGTAGTAGGCAATTTCAAAGACTAGCTAGCAAGAGGGATCATCTTAGTAACTAGGTTGGATAACAACTGCTAGTGGTGAATCACATGTCAGGTACACCTATGAGGGTAATTAATATCAAGTGTCAAACTCAAGTCTAGTGTCATATGTTATTTTAAATGTTAGGTCTCAGATGTCAAGTCATCAAGTCCAAGTGTCAAGTTATCTAGCTCAAGTTTCTCAAGTCCAAGTCTAGTTTAAGTTATCGAGTCCAAGTTATCAAGTTCAAGTCTAGTGGTGAGTTACTAGCTAGGTAGCACGACATGCATCCATTCTTTTACTACATGGTTGCTACAGTCAAAGCACTTTCGTTTAGATCTAGTAATGGATTTTATAGGGCGGCGTACTCAGGTATCAAGTATCAAGCAAGCCTTGGTTCATGAATCGAAAATTAAATAACAAGTTCACGAAGCAAGTTCGCGAATCCACAAGCAAGTTCAAGAACCGCACAATGGGTTCAAGAATCAACAAGTTCATGAGCCGAGTAACCGACTCCATGAATCAAACAAGATACAACAAGTTCATGAACCAAGTATTGGGAAACACGGGCCCCCTTCCGAGTACACGTATCTATATTGTCCACTCTATAATCTTTCCCAAACCCCGGCTTGTTATTGTTATTAACTCTTATCAAGCAAGCACACCTAAGTAAATGTTGTAAATTAATTCTAGAAAAATTTAGGGATGTCCTAGATGATGTCCAGCAGCTACACACAAAATTTGGGGTCAAACGCACGCTGTTTGTACAGCTAAAATAATTCGCAAAGTCAAAATATACAGCAGTTTTTACAAAACTGCGCCTACTGACACAGCTGCAGTATAACAGCCATATCTCCTAGACTGTAACTCCAAATTCAATCATTCTGGAGTCTATCAACATCTACACATCCTGATCTACGTTTCATATTCAGGCCTCGGGCCTAAATTCCAAAGATAAGAGGGTCGAAACCGTAAAAGGAAATCCAGACAGCAACATAGGGAAATAATTCACTAATGTAGATTTCATAGAATTACGTAATTTGGTGTCTAAAATCATTATGTGGCACAAATACAGGGTAATGGGAATCAAACAGCGAATAATAATATTTTCCAATTCATAATAATCACAAATTGCCAAAACACTAAATTTATATGCGTCTACAATTTCTAGGGGTCCTTAATTCATATGTCCATGTGATTCGCAAGTTCAAGGAGATAAAAGAGTCCAATTGAATTATTATTTATTACGAGGAAGTTTTGTGACTCTTAGATTGGTGAGTTTGAAGGTTCAAATTGTTTTTCTATGATATTTCAAAGGAGAGTCACAAACTAACTACATGTGGTATTTCAAAGAGACTTGTACTAGGACAATAAGATGTACAAGGTTACTTGCCTTAAATCGACGGTTAAAATCTCCGCTTGTTGAAGCAAATAGAGTAGAAAAAATCCCCGAAGATGGCCTCGAAAAGTGCGTGCAAAAATCTACGGAAGATCGAGTTTTCCCGCGCACAGGATCGGCCCAAAACAGCATGTAGCCGCTCGGATCCGGTGCGGCCAAAACAGGGAACAGCGAAGCCGGCCAATGGAAACGCTCCTCCGCAGCGGATCTGAGGCCAGAACAGGGAACAGCGGCTTCGGATCTGGTGTGGACGAACACGGGACAGCCATCAGATGCACGAATCTTGATGCGATCTGACGGCGGAGAATCGCTCCCGCTCTTTTCTCCTTCTTCCTCGTTCTTCTTCTTCGTTCGAACAGCGTGCGAGAGAGAGCAACGGCGGCGGCTGGACTGCGGCGACGTGGTGCGTGACTGCGACAGCCACGGAGGGCGGCGACGTCGAGAAGCGACGGCGCGGCGACGTGCTCCTCTGTTCGTGGGTTCGAAACAGGGGAGGTGTGCGGGGGAGTTGTTCGGCGGTGCGAGGGTGTTGGCGAAGCGACGGAGGAGGAGAGGAGGTCGAGGGGGTGTGCTGGAGGCGACGGCGAGGTGTCGCGGTGGAGTAGTGGTCGGAGGTGGTGGAAATGGGTTTTGGCGAGGATGGGTGTCGAAGTTTTGGGTAATGGCGACGAGGAGTTGGACGACGATGGTTGCGGAGGCGCCGGCGAGGGAGTTTGTGGAGGTGGTCCTGTGGGGTCGAGCAGGATGACGGCGAGGCGATCGGGAGTTGGTTTGGGCGGTTGCGAAAGATGGGGACGAAGGAGATTGGAGATAGAGATTAGCGGCGGGTGTGTTAATTAGGGTTAAACAGTAATGGTGATTAGGGTTAGGGTAGGGGTTTATATACTAGGTTAGCGGGTTCGCGGGTTTGAGAGTTTAGGGGATCCGATTCAAAAAGAGCCCAACAGGAGAAATGCTCAAAATGCAATAAAATGGGGATTAGAGAGATAAATGAGAAGAATTTGTCATTTCTCATGAAGAACGGTGCAAGATGGCACACAATCGAATTTGATAAAAGGACCCACAAATTGAGTTGAGACAAAATAATGATTTTATTCGAACTAAAATAAAATACGAATCTCAAATAGATGAAAGAATACATTATGGCAAAATACAGTATAAAATACAAATACGGGGAAACAGTAGTTACAGGAGCGGAGAGCTTGGCCCTAGGAGAGATCCGTTTGGGCGACAAGTTTGAGGAACAACTCTAGGGGAGAGTTTTAGCTCTGAACTTGTTGAGAAGAGGTTCGCCCTGGAGGCGAGCAGAGCGGAGAGCTTGGCTCTAGAAGAGAGCCGTTTGGGAGACAAGTTTGAGGAGCAACTCTAGGGAAAAGTTTTAGCTCTGAACTGGTTGAGAAGAGGTCCGCTCTGGAGGCAAGCGGAGTGGAGAGCTTGGCTCTAGGAGAGAGCTGTTTGGGGGACGAGTTTGAGGAGCAACTCTAGGGGAGAGTTGTGCTCCGAACTCGTTAAGAAGATGTCCGCTCTAGAGGCGAGCGGAGCAGAGAGCTTGTAGCGCCCCGAATTTCCAATATGAGATCTTAGAAATTCGTGGCACAATTCCCAGCATCAACTTCAAATGTAATAGTAAACACAGTCAACACCAATAAAATTTTCAACTTTCATTACATAAATCTTTACATAACACAGCGGAATACAATACACATTGAATCAAAATTCTCTTTTCTTTACAACACTTTCTTTTACAAATTACATAAGTCATTACATCAATTGAACTCAAGTATCCAAATCCGAGCCTTAAGAAATCACCTGTAAAATATGAGGCTAGAGATAATCCTAACCCCCAAAATTAAAGGGGTCAGCCATAAAAGTGTGAGTGACATAAAAACAAACAAGCAGCATAAATAAACATGAAACATGGAATCATAAACAACACGTACTAGAGACAAGAATAAATGAAATATGAAATAACAAGGAAACATGAAAATATCAAGTGTAGCTAGACTAAGTGTCAAGTGTAGAAAACAGGAAAACACATGCATGAAACCAAGTCAAGAAAATGCTGACTCTCTAATGCGTACTTGTCGAAGTCTATGCATCCCACTCTACATAGGTCCGGTGCAAGCCCTTAACGTCTCCACATTATAGGGTTTGGTCTCCCGCTATGCAACTAATCCTAACACGATGACTACTACGAGATAAAGATAAATTGTGAGTATTAGCCCATGCCCCGATAATTCCGGAGGTTAATCTCTATCCACAGATAATTCCAGAGACTATTTCACTCACACCTGGGAATCTTCAAGAATACCCCACACCGCAAGCAATGACACCTCATCACACGAATACCACATGTGTGTCGCCTCGATCCCGATAATTCCGGAGATCAATCCCACACCACAGGTAATTCCGGAGACTATTTCACTCACACCTGGATAATTCCGGGGATTATCTCACACCGCAAGCCATACTGAGGTCCATAACCCATGTTCTCGTTCATCATATCACCACTAGTGTCTGTCCTTATCATTTTTAGGTTATTTAATTACTTTACGAATCTCCTAGAGTTGGTGTACCCTACCGAACTTAACTCAACAACTGATCAAATAAAATGCCTCAACAGGCTCAAACATAAATATCTCAACTGCCGGTATATTAGGGTCACACACACCCTCTAGAGACTCACACTCAAATATCCATACCAATCTTCCAACAAAAATTGCTCAGTTAAATTACTTGAAAATGTATGTTCAATAGAAGATACAGTATAGAACAGTAAGTTATAGGTTCAAAACATTTAGGGAATAAATCCTTTAAAAGAACAGTCAAATTGCATAAATATATCAGTATCAGTCGACTACAAAAGCCATCGGTCGACTATCCAGAGAGAAAATCTAGTAGCTTTGAGAAAATAAATCTAAGTCTTATAAGTCGATTATCAAAGGGTCATAGGTCGACTGTCCAGAGAAAAATTCAATATCTTTAAGAAAATAATTCCAAGTATAGAAGTCGACTGTAAAGGGTATAGGTCGACTGTCCAGAACGAAAAATATAATAACTTTGAGAAATAATTCTAAGTGGTATCAGTCGACTGTAAAGGGTATAGGTCGACTGTCCAGAACTAGATTTCAAGAAGAATTATTGAACACAGCAGCCAGGTCGCGTCGGTCGACTGAGAAGTCATGCCAGTCGACTGTCGACCTACAGACTGCATACTTTGGTTGTGCACATTTCAACCGATACGTAGTTTTACTTTATGAAAACGATTTCTACGAAAAGCTTATTTCTTATATGATCAAATGCAACTTGTAGGACATATAACAATCCATAAAACTAAATCAAAACTACTTGAATTTATAAACATAGAGATTTTGTTGATTTCTTTCGATTAAAACATAGATTGTGCATATAGTCAAAAATAGAGTTTCTTAAAAATTTATTGATCACTGAAATAGTTCGTATTCAGATCCAAACCATATAAATATCAAAATCTCAAGAGAATCCCCAATTTGGGTATATTTCCTCAAATTCAACTAAATTCCCAATTTCGATTTTCATGTCATGAACTTTTGATTCATACTTTTCCATTCAAATTTCTCAAAATTGAATTACTACTACAACTGACAACCATAATCAATTTGTAACATCACCATATCAAGTTTCGTTCACGAATACACAAAAGTGATAAAGGTCTCATCTTTATTAGGTTTATGCATAAAATTCACCACATTCAATCTATCCAACATTTATCCAAAAGAAATAGCCTACCAATGATCTCCAATAGGTTATTCATCAATCTCGAATTACCCACATACAATTTTATTTACAAACAACTAAGGTTTCTCAAGATCCAATTTTTCATCCATCCAATTCTTCATGTACATATTCACACTTAAACCCTAAACATGCTTTCTAGTAGATGAAATTCAACATCCAAGATCAACCAAAACATTCATATCATTCGCATACAACATACACAAATCAAAATAAAACAAACAAGTCACTCACCTCGAATGAAGAAGTCCAACCGAATTAATGGAGAACAAGCAAGTCCTATTCTGCGAAATTCAAGATCTCCTCCTTAATTCTTCAAGAACAATAAAACCTTTGTGCTGTGCAGCAAAAGACGGCTGCACTTTACTTCTTTTAAATACCCGAAATAGGAGAATTAGGGTTTTTAAACACATTTGCAAAATAACCCCCTGAAAATATAACTTTACATAAATGGATCCCTATACTTGGAAACTTGATAAAACTAATTAAATTGAGATTTAAAAGCAAAATAAACTCTTTATTTCCAGCCGGAACTGTTTGAAAAGTCCAGAAAATAGTTTTGCACTTTCACCCCTCAAAATGACAATTTTGCAAAAAGATCCTTCTTTTTCGTAATATTTGCAAATAGATCCAATTGATATCCGAAAAATCTAGAAAAATTATAAATAAATCCCAAATAATAAATAATGATTTTCCATAAAATAATTTTGGCTTTTGAATTTTTTAAGAAAATATTTGCACGTGTTTTGCACGTGTAAAAGGATGAATTTTCAGAAAATATTTATTAAATCCCCTAAAATCATTTTAATTCATTTATAAACCTTTAAAAATAATTTTTAAAAATACAGGGTACTGCAGAGCTTGGCTCTAGGAGAGAGACGTTTGGGAGATAAGTTTGAGGAGCAACTCTAGGGGAGAGTTTTAGCTCTGAACTTGTTGAGAAGAGGTTCAACAGCTGTGAGAGCAATTCCGAATGGTGAAATGCCCTGCACTTGCTTGTTTGCAAGCGGCTAAAGCAACGTCGAAGTAAGTGTTGGACTCTGAACTTGTTGTTAAGAGAGTTAACGAGTTGTAGGAGCAATTCCGAATGGTGAGCTGCCCCGCACTTGCTTGTTTGCAAGCGGCTAAGGCAACGTCGAACCAATTGTTGGACTCCAAACTCGTCTTTTGAGCTTAGTAAGTTGTGGGAGCAGCTTTGTAGGACAAGCTGGGCTCCGAATTTACCGTTTAACGAGTCGTAGATGTGACTCAGAGAGATAGAAGTGAGGCAAGTGCAATAATTTTCAATAGAAAAAAAGCTGAGTTTTATTGAGATGAACTAAGTGGCCGCTTCAATTGGGCAAGCCATTATTCCATTCGTTACATATCCTTTACCCAAGTACACTGCATTCTTAGACAATACAAAATTATCAGAAACAAGGACAACCTTAAATCCATTCTCGCTTAGCAAAGATCCTGATACCAAGTTCTTTCTAATATCTGAAACATGCAACACATTTGTGAGTGTTAGTTCCTTGCCTGAAGTCATCTTCAGCACTATCTTCCCTGCTCCTACAATTTTTAAGGTGGAAGAATTACCCATGAACAGCTGTTCATCCTTGTTGCACTTCTGGTATGAAGTGAACATCTCCTTGTCCGAGCAGATATGCTTGGTGGCCCCAGTGTCGTACCACCACTCTCGAGGATTGCTCCGCACCAGATTCACCTCTGATACAACAACACAAAGGTCCTGGTCAGAGAGACCGGTGGACAAGTTCTCAGCTATGTGTGCGTGGGATTTTTCATTCCCTTTGGCCTGTCCAGTTCCAGCACGGTTGTTGTCCTTGCTACGACAGTCAGAAATTTTGTGGCCCAGCTTACCACACTTGTGGCATTTTCTACCAAACCTCTTTGCTGCACGTTTTTTATTCGAGTCCTGTGGCAAGAACTTTCTCTTTTTGCCCCTCTGTTCATGCTCCACCATGTTTGCCTTTTCTATGGACTGATTTCCATAGGACCTGTCAGCCTTACGATTCTCCTCTTCGATCCGCAACCTGACAATGAGATCTTCAAGAGACATCTTCTTTCGCTTGTGCTTGAGGTAGTTCTTGAAGTCTTTCCATCCAGGTGGAAGCTTCTCGATGAACGCTGCAACCTAGAATGGTTCACACAACGTCATGTTCTCTGCAGTGATTTCATACATTATCACCTGCAGTTCCTGGATTTGACTCACAACTGTCTTGGAGTCAATCATCTTGTAGTCCAGAAATTTGTCGACTACAAACTTCTTGGAGCCGACGTCTTCTGTTTTGTACTTCTTCTCCAAGGACCCCCACAGAAGTTTGGAAGTCTTGAAGACACAGTAGACGTTTGTATAGTGGGTGTACCAAGCCGTTCAGGATGTAATTTTTGCAGAGATAATCACCCTGAATCCATGCATCAACTGCCGCAACGGAGTGTGCATCCATAGGTGCCAGCATAGGGGCAGATTCAGTGAGAAACCTATCCAGCTTTAAGGTGGTCAGGTAGAACTGCATCTTCCATTACCACTTCTTGAATCCAGTTCCATTGAACTTCTCTGGTTTTTCTCCCATAGTTATATGTGTTGGCAGAACGACCGTTTGTGCAGCAACCGATTGTGCAGTCACATTTTGGGTCACTTGTGTTTGTTCACTGATAAGTCCACTGACATTATCATTCTGTGTGTTGTCCATGTTCTGAAGCAGTTGAAATAGAACTATTAGTTGTTTCGTTTTCCGAAATGATAACATTACCTGTAAAGAATCTTCACAAAAACTGTTAGAATAGAGGAAAAATTTTGCTTTAAGATTGTTAGAACTCGAAATTCATAAAACAGAAAATGCTAACAATATTTGTGAAGAATTACAAATACAGGAAATGAAGGAACAACCCAGACAGTGCAATACAAAGTCGAGATTTAATATCTCTCTTCTTAAAGCAAAATTCGCCCCGTAGTGTGACGGTGGTTGACTAATTGCCTCCCAGGATACAACTGTATTACATTTCCCTGAAGAGCAACACCCTAACTTCAGAGATCTCATCGAACTGGTGTTGTGTTGTATTCTCAGATTGTGACTCAAAGGAAGAAGAAGAAGGAGATTCAAAATATTTTTAGAAAACTGTGTATACTGGCAGCCAAAAGTTGCTGGTTTTATAGGAGAATGAGAGTAACTGAAGAGTCCATTACTTTGTAACAGTAGAGTAATGGTTCAAAAATGTAAATGATAAGTCATTACTCTGTCATTATAGAGTAATGGTACCAGCAGTTACAGAATTTGAAAAGCCTCAGCAGTAACTGGGAAAAATTTGGAGCGGGGCAAAAAACATATAGGCCAGACCAAGCCAAGCCGAGCCGAGCCGAGGCCGGGGCTGGGCCGGGCGTGTGTGTGTTTGTTATTTTGGCTAGGTCCTCTCCCCACTACACGTTAGTGGTAACCCCAGGGCTACGCCCTTTAGTCCATTTCTTTAGCTTATATACTAGAGAAAATCTTTCACATCTTCCGATGTGGGATTATTCATTCCAACTGTCCAAGTTAGTACATTTCGATTACCCAACTTTGGATCTACATTTCTCATTCATACGGAAACCATTTTTAGAAAGTGAGTACATTACGGAATAGTACTCGACAAGAGGAACATAATCCAATCAATTTCCAGCACCGCCTGTGGCCGGAGCCCATCGGAATCAGGTCTGGAAAATATGCAAAAAAAATTTCCAACACATCCTCCTCTACCATGGCAATAGGGATGAGGACGCTCTTGTAGAAGTTAAACCTTAGCCCCAACCAAGCTTCGAAGCAGTACATGATTCCTTTGATGGTAATAGTCTCCCCTAAATCCCCGTTCCCAAATAAAAGGGTATCATCGGCATATTGTAGGATTGTGCATCCTGGACGGCTTCTACCCCTAGCCACCGGTGTTATCAACCCCACTTGCCTACAATTATCCATCATACCTTTAACTACATCAGTGACAGTCGTAAATAGCAGGAGAAAGAGGACCCCCCTGTCTCAAGCCTATTCTACAAGAGAACAATTTACCTACCTTTCTATTGATCAATGTAGCCGTCCTACTGGTAGAAAGGCAACACCGAATCCATCTGATCCATCTGACCCCAAATTTCTTGCCTCTAAGTGCTTCTAGAAGATAGTCTCATTCAACTGAATCGTAAGTTTTCTCGAAGTTCAGTTTTAACAAGTAACTCTTGTCGTTTGAGATATGGCATTGGTGAATGGTATATTCAGCAGTAGCTACACAGTCCAGGATACAAGGTCCTTCAATGAAACCAGTTTGTTCGTTACTTATTACTCAGTCCATCAACTTGCTTAATCTGCTAGCAAGGGTCTTGGTAATTATCATAACCGAGCTATTGAGGATAATGATAGAACGATAATCGTCAACTCTAAGAGAATCTTCTTCTAAGGGATAAGGACAACCTTTCCAAAATTATGTCTCCCATGTTTAAGTCTGTGGTCATTGAACTTGGAAATGACTGTCATGAGATCATCATTGATTCCGTCCCAGAATGTTTGAAAAAGTAACATTGGGAACTCGTTGGGACCAAGAGCTTTGTCGTTACCCATATGGAGAACCACTTCATTTAACCTCCTCCTCCATGAACATGGATTCAAGAGTGTGTAGGGACTGATCCAAATCCTCTGACTTGTTCTGCCAGAATTCCTCTCTAAGCGGGACCCTGGAATCTGATTGACAACCAAACATGTTTTTGAAGTGAGTTTGGAATGCATGATCAATTTCCTTCTCTTCTTGAATCACCTCTTACTCTATTTGGACCGATAGGATGATGTTTGATCTCCGACACGAGCCGACAGCCCAATGAAAGAAGGGCGAATTCAAGTCTCTCACTTTAAACCACAAGATTCTGAACCTCTCATGCCATTTGATATCTTCCAATCTGTACATTTATGATATCTCCTCCCTTAAAGTTAACAGTCTATTGCATTATGATTGAGTGAGGTCTCTATATTCCTCTAGCCTTTCCAGCTAAACCACACTTGTTATGCCTAATCTCTAATCTTTAATAGTAATAGTTTATCTACAGAGTTGGCGTTATATAAACCAGTAAATACATGTGCAATGCACGTCTGAACAATATTTTTTTACTATATTATAATGGGAGAAGCACGTGTGGAACACGTAAAATAATAGACTGAGATTTACTGTTCATGATCCTTCTCCCACGGGGCAGGTGCAGAGAGAGGGAGATGAAGAGGGTAGGGTTTTTTGTTTTTTTGAGAGATAGGGAGAGGATAATAAATTTGAACGTGTATTGCACGTATTTCATTGGTTTATATTGTTGAGTATAATTAAACGTGCGTTACACGGGTTGGGATATAGACAAATTACACTAAGGTCTTCTCCCATTATAGTAGTAGAGATTGTGAAAATAAACCAACTCGTGTATGAGTACTTTAGTTTTCTAAATATTTCGTACTCACTAGCTTCCATATCGAAAAATATTAGTTCCTTGCATTATGTCTTTGAAATTCAAAAGATAAGAGCATCTGTAGTCATTTGCTATTTATCCATAATATGCATATTTAACTTAAAAAACCGCTGCAGTCGTTTGCTATTTATCCATATTATCGATAAATCGCTACAGTAGATTGCTATATTTGAGAATCCGCATAAGCTTTATGCATATTTGGGTGACGGCACATGATGTGCCGTCCCAAAAATAAAATTATTTTTTTTTTCGTCGGACGGCACATAATGTGCCGTCCCATTCGTAAATTATTTATTTTATTCAATTTTAAATCCCAAACTGAATTAAAAAAATCCAAAAATTCCCCCCCCCGGACGGCACATTATGTGCCGTCTCATGTCCCCCTGAATTGTCGGACGGCACATTATGTGTCGTCCCATTGTTTTATTTTAAAAAAAAAAAATTAAATATTTGACGATTATGCCCCCAAGTGCAACGGCTATTTTTATGGCCGTTTGGACAATCCAACGGCTATATTTTGATTGCCGAGAGGAGAGAGGAGAGGAGAGAATGAGATAGACAGAAGACAGAGAGGAACGAATTAAGTTGGTTTGGTTTGAGAATAATAGCAAGTTGATACACACACATATATATATATAGTAGAAGGGTATTTTGGGAAAAAAAAACTTTAAAAAAGCTTGAAAATGGGGATTGATATCCGGAAAAGCAAAATGGCCAAAAAAAATTTTGGATCATTGTCGGACGGCACATTATGTGCCGTCCATGATTTACGGGGAATTTTTTTTTGTTTTTTCTGGTCAGACGGTACATGATGTGCCGTCTCTCCTATAAAAAAAAAAAAAAAATTTATTTTAGCCTTCGGACGGCACTTCATGTGCCGTCCCACCTAATTTTTTATTTTTTTAGTATTTTTTTATCGTCAGACGGCACATCATGTGCCGTCGCTTATTTTAATATTAATAGAAAGCTAAAATATAGCTTAGAAGACTGCAGCAAAACTAGGATATCTATATTTATTTATCCATATATCCATATTTTACCATTCAACGACTACAGATGCTCTAAAAGGACCTAATTAATTTGAAAACTTTTTGGGGAACCAATTAATTTGAAATTTTGAACGCCTGCTGAGTTGCGAATAACCTGAATCTAATTAATTCAGCTTCCCTAATAGCCAGATAAACACATTAACCGGCATCCACCGGTTGCCTCATCTTATTCGGCTATTCCTCCTCCAATGGTCGCATGCTCACCCACTATAGCCAGTTAAAGAAGAATATGTCTTGAATGAAAAAAGCACCAAAATAGGATCACGCGCACTCCACGTGCCAACTCAAACGGTAACCTCTCCGTCTCTTCGTCTTTCAAAAAACAAATTCCCGCAAATATCTCTCTTTTTTCAACCGTTCCAAATTCTTTCATCTACTCCCCTCTCTCTTTTTATTAACCAATATAAAACTCTACTTTTTATCCAAAAAATGAAGGGGAAAAAAAAATCCAATATTAATTGAGTACATGACTAATCATGTAATTTAATTTTTTAAGAGAAGGGAAAAAAAAATTAGAGGGAGGATGAGAAAGCAGAGTATGGGAGATGAGTTCGACTCCAAGGCACAGTTAGTGAAACAGATTTGCTCCATTGCAACTTTGTTTACTTCTTGTTCTCATATTCGGAGTTCCACCCAAAAGAAAGGATTCATTGATTGGTATCTCATTCTAAAAGTAAGTTGTTTCATAGTTTTGCTCTCAATTTAGATTTGTGTTATGTGGGTTTAGTTTGTAAATTAATTTTATGGGCATATATAATTAATAGGTTGATGAAGATTCAGGGGTCGATTTGATTCGAAAGAGATTCCGGAAACTAGGTATGGACCCAACTTGTTTCTATTGAAGTCGATGAAATTCTTCTTATTGGATACAGTTTGTGCAGTTTTTTAAAAAATATTTTTTAATGTTTTATTCTTAATTATTATATAGCATTGCAGCTTCACCCAGATAAGAACAGACATCCGAAAGCCGCTGTTGCTTTCAAGCTTATATCGGAGGTAATTATTTTGATTTTTATTTTGATCTTTTGATCTTTTGATATCGCTAACATGGCTACAATATAGCAAACATTTTTCATATTTTAGGGAAAGCTTCGGTTGTGCACTCCTCTAATGCACACACTAGGCCTTTGGGCGTTCATATCGAAGATCTGAACTGTTCACATTGATCTACACATCTAAATTAGTCTAAATATGTAAAATCAAATCATTTGAAATTCATTTGTCCATCCATCATGTGACTATAAAAAACAATGATTTAATTTTCAGCTAGTGATTCGAAGGATTGTATTGTTCTATTTGTTTGTTTCTTAGCTTCAATGCGTGTATGAGAGCTAATTTATCGTTTCATCTTTTTCTACATCTTTTGCCATAATCATAGTTCACTCGTACCAGTAATTTGGGACTAAATATGAGAGCCCTAAGGTTCCCAATCTAAAACTACAAACTTTATGATATCTATCATTGTAGCTTCATAGTCACAGCCAATTCATTCTGATATGAAACGGTTTATTTTATGAATATGATCAAGATTTCCAAAGCTGGAGATTTGAGACCACAGTCACCTATCTCTAAAATGTGGATAAATTTTAGAAATAAGAATTAAGTACTTCATAAATCATTATGGAGTGGAGCTTCATTTCAAGCCTCAAAATGTCAGTTGAAGATTGCAAACTATAACCCCTTTATGCTGGCTACCAAGGTGGTTATTGTTACTTAGGTTTACTTAGGTTAACTAGGATTTTGTAAGTTATCTTTATATGTAGTAATGTTCGGTGCAGCCCTTATATGAATAAGCAAAGAAGAGATCAAGAAAGCCGTTATATTGTAATTCTCGGTTGTTAGTGGAGATCACTGGTTACGTGTCTTGGTTTGTGGATATAGGTCACATTGAATGAGCTACATTAAATCTCATCCCACCTTGTCTCTTGTTTATTTCATTTTTTGACCATCTAGGTTCATAGTAATCTAGCATAAACATCATTTAATAGCTTCAACTTGTCGGGATATAATCAACAAATAGTGACTGCCATGTACCTATTTTTCCCCTTTGGCTAAGCCCCTATGGATATGCAATATGCTTGATTGCAGCATATACATTCATATTTGAAATTTATGCACATTTGAAACAGTGCATTTAAGTTCCTTTGATTTTTTTTATTTATTTTTATTTGTTCTTACCTGACAATTGCCACTCGCATCATATTCTATCATTCAGCACCATATGTCAATCCTTCAGTTATCATAATTTGTGACTAAGTGTCTAACCAAATTGTCTCACAATTCCACCAAAAGCTCTGATTAAGAGATTCCTTAAGGTCACCCATTTTGGATTTTGAGTAATTTCAGATTGCATTTTAAGAATTTTTATGTTGTCCTTATGTATGAAGTTATGAAATTCTTTGTTATATGAAGCCAATGAATTCAGATACATATCCTTAAGAAAAAATTTGTTTTCATGTTCTACATTATGTGATAGCCAGAAGCAATGAGTTCAATGTTATTCACAGTAACAGATTTATTACAAAAAACTTGACACTAACTAAGAGTGGGTTTGTCCTATAATTACGAATTTAGATATATCTTACAACATTTCAGGCATACGAATGTCTTAAAGACAAAGCAAGAAGAAGAGCGTTCAATGCTGATAGGAAGAACACCTACTGCAAGGAATGCTACCGGAAACTACAACACTCGAACTCAGTGAAGAATTATAAGAAGGATGCTATACAAACCGGACAGTGCAAATATCTTCGAGCTTTTACAGAAATACAAAATAGGCTCAGAGAGGAGTGCAGAGTGATAGAGAATTGTCTCCGGGCAACTGAGGTTGGAATTAGAGGGGAATGCCCTCTGTTTGATCCATCTGATTGTTTGAAATTTCCAGGTTATCCCCATTACAGGAAACCTGATTACCGGTATTTCAGAAGTTTTTCGGGATTTTCAAGTTACAGGAAAAAGAAGTGCGAGTCTTCTGTTTATCAGATCAGATCAGAGAGTAGATATAGCTGGAACAATAGCTCTGGTATAAGATTCTAAGCTTTTGCGAAATTGACCTGGAATTGTTTTGCAACTATTATTTTGATAGTACCTTCTTTTAGCAACATGAGAGCACTTAATTTCTATTGTCTAAACAAAATGTTTTCTTAGAATGCATGGATGAATCTCTTCGGCCTCAAAATTTTGGGATAGACTTCGTTGTTGCTGCATGTATAGATTAATCTAATGAGAAAGCATTATGGAGGTATTACTCATATTCTTGATGTTTTAGTTTTAGCAGGTTTTAATCTTCCCAGACCAAAAAAGCAAGGGTTTTAATTTACAAATAAATATTTTATTTTTATGTTATCAAAAAAAAATATTTTATTTTTATAAGAAATAACAGTCTCCGTGTGTTTAAAATTACATAATCTTGTGGTTTTGTTTACACTGTGCATGAACACACGTGAAACTTGTGGATTTTGTCAAATTCTTTTCTTCATTTTATAGGATAAAAATAGCTCTAGCATCTACTGAGTTTCATATTGGTTAGCATATGGCCTCAGTTTACTCCAAAAAATGCAAAATAGAATAAACTATATAAACAAGACCTCAAAACATTGTGTAAATTTAATTACACTATAACACATCATATTGAAATGGATAAGATTTTGATAATTTACTTCAATTCAGTAAACCATGGAAAGATATGTATGAATACATGTGAAGGAGGGAAAAAAATGTTAATGCGAGCATCATAGGAGCCTCTGTTTATTAATGTAATCGATTGTAATATAGTTTCCAATAGCTCACTTTAATCACAAATATATTTGTTGCTACCAATAAAATAACTTGTTCTTCCAATTTTTTTTTTTAATTTTTCCATAAATAATTTTTCTTCTTAATTTCTTTCGACTCAATTGTTCCTAGGCATGTTCAATCATTGGTTCTAAGTCAGTAATGGTAGCATAGAGCTGAGAAGTGTGAGTTGTGATATGTTGAAATTGATCTGAATCTAATTATGCAAACTTTTGTGATGTATAGCAGGATTTGCTGGTGTCATATGAATATCAGAATAGTATGATATGTGTTTAATAAATTTATCCTGGGCTATATAATGAAAATAGACAATACAAAAAGCTACTTAAAGGTGGAAATTAGCTAACACAGGTGCAAAAAGTCTACAAATAAGATGGCCAAATCGAACTGTCTTTGTTGATTAGACAATGTAATTTGGCCTTAATTTATAATGGAGAACTGATAGGGTGCACGGCCCTCTTACATTTTATTAACTAAAATGAAGGAAAATGATAGGAATGAAGCTATGTGGTTTTTTTTATATAAAAAGTACAAAAAGCTTAGGAATGAAGCTTATGAATGACTTACATTTTGAAACAGAAGTAGTAGAAAACAATAAATTTAAACAATTAAATCAAAAGCATGTGGAACCCAATGTAGGAGCCATACACCAATTTCTTCTATTGTTTTTCACTTCTTTATTTTTCTTTATTCTTCTTTTTTATTTATATTGAGGTATAGTCGTCTACAAGGAGAAGGGGGAACTTCCAACATCTCAAATAATGTGCTTATGTGGGATTTTAAATTTAAGTCTCTTATATAAAAGTGTGATAACATGCATGACACTGCCACATCCACATGTTTGGCAGTTGACAAGATACAATGTGGTAAAAAAGAATGAAAGCAAGGAAATATTTTACAAACATTTACATCGGTCCATCCTAACATCTTGGTTATTCTCTTATTCCTTCTAGAGTTTTTTAAACAATGTTCTTTCATCATTTTACTAGCAACGAACCTTTTATTGTTATGGTACAATATGGAAAACAATGTTAAAAAATGTGCACAAAAAAAACGCATATTTGTGTGCTTGTAACAATTTTTTTTAAATATTTTTCTCATTTTTGATTATACAATGTAATTTTATAACCCGTACATTTTGGCTGCTTTTACTTTTTGTTTTTGCGCATTGCAGCTGATCAGGTGCAACACTTGTTGTAGTCTATCAATTGCAACATAAAAAAAGGAGGGTGATACATGTGCTTATAACATATTAATTTTGTTGTTACCACATTGCAGCTAATATGATGCAATTTAACATCCCATTTATCTTTGGCAGCTTTTCTCTGTTGTTTTTGTGCACTGTAACAGATAGGTACAACATCTATTGCACTATAGTTGCTACAAAATATTAAAAGGGTAATATAATTTTGCTGTAAAAAATGCACTGAACACTTTGCGAGGTGATTGTAGCATATTTCTCTTGCTGTTTTCTATATTGCAGCTAAAACGACCGTGAGATTCTTGCAATTTGTCTCTGTCGTCCTTGTGCACTTCAGCTGATAAGGTGCAACATCTATTGCACTCTATTGCAACAAAGAACAACAATTGCCTCAAAAAAAACAAAGAACAACAAGAAAAAAAAATTGTCAAAAATGGTTGGAACATATTGCGGTCTCATGTGTTTATAACAAATTTTCTTGTTCTTTTCCACATTGCAGCTAATAAGATGTAATTTCACAACCCGTGCCTTTTCGGTAGCTTTTCTCTGTTGTTTGGACACTCTTCACTTGATAAACTGCAACACCTTTTGCATTCTATCAGTTGCGACAAAAAAACAATAAGGGGTAATAGACAAAGACTGTCCAAAGTGTACGAGATCCACTTTGTGGTTTATGTGCCCTTTTAGTGATTCCCTTAATGCCTTGCTATGTACAAATTGCACAGACTAAGATAATTTTGAATGACTCATAAAATTATATAGAACTCCAAAATACTGTGAGAGAATTGGAAGAAATTGCTTCTTGAAGGGTAAATTTAGTGAAATTTATACTAAAAAATAGGTGCACAGTTCGGCCTTTGCATACATCTTGATCGACAACACTCAATTTCTAACCCACTTCATCTCGACCCTCCCCTCCCTCCCTTCTCCCTATCTAGCGCCGTCGTTCACTCTTTCCTCTCCCGCATCTCCGTCGCCCTCGACCGTCGCGACATCCCACTCTCCAACACCCCCTCCACCTCCTCGTTGTTAGGATTGTGGCCTCAAATACATGTAGGCACGGAGTACTTGAAGTTGGAGAAGAAGAGCATAAAACAAAGACAATAAGAGAAGCCAACAGCAAGTAGATGAATAAAGCTGGAGGGGTCGCGGCCAACCGACCGGTCTTGGTTGAAAGGAGTTCTTCGAGCATACATGGTTCAACAGAGAAGGGGACGGTCGATCGTGCAGTCGACGGTCATGCCTCGAGTGTGGACTTAACACGTTGCGGTCAACCGACCCAAAGTGCGGTCGGCCGTCATCAGCACTGTGTGTTATTTGGGTGTTCGAATTTTTGGTCAAATAAGCTGTATTTGTGTTTATCTTTTAGGGTTTACTTGTGGGCTATATAAGTGGCTGTAGATTCTAGGGTTTGAATAACTGATTAGAGAGAATTGGTGAGCCGTTATCATTGTTCAACTTCAAGAGGGAATTGTGCCGAGTGTTTCAAATGTGAGGGAGAGAGATTGAGAGTTGTAATCTCTTTGTAATCTTTGTATTTCTTGGAGAATAAGAAGTATTGGTTATCTCTGCATATGATTGGGTACTTGTGAGATCTTGCATATATTGTGGTTGCTTATTCTTGGTTCATCTAGTTCTTGAAAAGTTTCTATTGCTTGTGGTGTGTGAGTTCCACTATTAGCACTACGAGCTTTGGTAGATGCTGCAACACTCGTCTGCCTCATCCTGCCCTTCGCCACCTCCCTCCTTACCAAATCTCATTCTTAAATCCAACACCGCAAGCATTCCCGTCTTCAACCTGTACTCTTCCTTAAATCAAAATTTCAGGATTTCAAAAACCCAATTATAAATAGAAAATGAAATCAGAGAGTAAATTAGAGTTTCATAAATTAATACATAAACTACATATTGATACAATTGAATTAGTTAAGAAAAAAAAATTCAAAAGTATTTTCACAAACACCTTGTGTGCTACATAAGCATTTCATCGAACAGTTGATGAGCAAAGCACAAAGTACCAGATTTTTAGAATATAAGGTGTTTCATATTCAAATATACATGAGGCAATAACAAAAAAATAAAAAGTAGAAGAAACATTACAAAATCTCATTCTTGAGTGCAACACTGCAATCATCCCCGTTTTCAATATGTACTATTCCCCAAATCCAAATTTTGTTGAAAATGAAATCAGTTAGTAAATTAGGGTTTCAGAATTTAATCATATACCACATATAGATACAATTGATTTAGTTAAACAAAATTTCTCAAAAGTATTTTCACAAACTTTTTACGTGCTACATGGCATTTCATCGAACAGTTGATGAGCAAAATATAGTTCTGTAAATTATGTACTAGATTTCCAGGTTTTCAAGTGTTTCCTATTCAAATATGCATGAGCCAATAACAAAAAATAAAAAAGCAGAAGAAACCTTGCCAAATCTCATTCTTGAATCCCACACCGCAGTCATCACCATCTTCAACTTGTATTCTTTCCCAAATCTGCTGGAAATACTGCATTGATGAACGCGGTGGTTCGAAAACGGCGAAAGAGGTAGCCCGATGCATAAGAGGCGATAGCGTCGTAAGCACGGTTGAGGTTTGGGGAGGGCCGAGAATGTGAGGAGCGTGACGGGGCAACGTCGAAGGCAAGGTGGAGGATTAAGGAGGTCGAGGTGGATGTGGAAGGGAGGAGTTCGTGGTTGGGGAGGTCGACGACACAGTTTATCGGCGGCAGAGGCAGAGGGATTTTCGTTGAAGGCGGCTGTAGTGTGCATCAGTATGTGGATAGCCGCGTGGGAAGGGGCAGGGGCGGCGTCAGAGGTGTGGTGGAGGGTGTGGGAGGGTCTTGCTTGTAGGAGATGTTGATATCATGGCTGGGGAGGGTTTGTGGTTTTTATTTATTTTTCTTTATTTTATGAAAACCTGTTGATACCACGTGTTAGTTAAATGAGCTTTTCCTACTTTTGATCTTCTTTCTCTATTTCAAAATAAATGAAGGGGGAAGGAGTAGACCCATTAACTTAATATATAATTACATTGCGTGTTAGTTTAAATAAGATATTTCTACTTTTGCTTTTCTTTCTATATTTCAAAATAGAGGAAGAGGGGATATAGGGTAGAATCAGTGTCGGCCCTGAGTTCACGGGGCCCGAGGCGAACTCCTAAAATGGGCCCCCATATATATATATATATATATATATATATATATATATATATATTTAAAAAAAATTGGTAAAAAAATTTTGGTATTTTTTTAGCTACAATTATAAAAAAACCGCGATATATCATATATATAGGTACAAATATAACATATATATAATTGCATGTTGTTCAAGGCCAAATAAGATATTTTATTATTACAATAAAGTATGAATTCTTCTCGCATTCTTAAAGTAAACTCACTATCATTTTTTATAGGTTTGTTGGTAAGAAATTTATCAAAAACCTTGATTTGAGATTGTATAAATTTATCTTCGTTTGGGAGAAAATGAATAGAGTGAAGATGGGATCGGGATCGGGTTCGGGCTCGGGTTCGGGTTCGGCTTCGAGCCGGAGAAAGAGTATTCGGGTTCGAGTGTGCCGGTAAGGATAAATAAATGGAGATTTGGGGATAGGTAACTGAATAATTAAACTAAGCCACATAAATAAACCAATCAAAAGTCTGAAAAAACTCAAATAAATAAATTCCCCGGCCTAATAACTTTTTTTTTTTAAAAATAAAGGCCCCAAAATTTTTAATTTGAGGGCCCTAAACATATTGTAATTAACTTCACGTGCAAAATACATATATATATTTATAAGGAAAACAAAATTTGGGGACCCTTAAAATTGCGAAAAATCAGGTGTCTGAGTCGGCCGCCTCTCTGACCTCTACCTTGGGACCGGCCCTAAGTAGAGCTATTAGCTTAATATATAGTTATAATAATGTAAGATATTCTTAATGTTATAAAATGATCGTATCAAGTTTTTAGTAACAAAGTAACAACATAAACGTAGTGACCATAATACTATTTTAACAACAAACTAATATAACAACAAGTGACTAACTATAAAAAACTTGATTTTTCCTTACTCCCCCCTTAAAAATCCTTGCTCGCCCAGATCCGGCGACCCTCCTCCCTTTCTCAACCCCCTTCCTTCTTTAAAGTTGTTGGCCTCGTCTCGATCTCCAAACCCTTTTCATCTTGGGCCCTGCCTTCACTTGTCCGACCGACCCTCTTTTCCGTCCTTCTGGTGCGTCCTCGGAGTGGTGGCTGCCTACGGCTCCTCCCCTGCAATAAGGAACTCTTGCAACTGTCGTTGCCTTCTGCGTTGTTTCGATCGGCTGGAGGATTTTGTGTCGTTTCCTCAGCTCCCCCCTCAGCTTCAACGCTATTCCGCCAGTGTAGCTTGAGCCCCCTACTCTCAGCGAGGGTTCAACTATCCCTTTAGCCAGTGCGATCGTGTTTTGCGAATTCTCCTTCCCCCCAGTCTCCGTCTTCCCCATTCTGAGCCATCGGAGCTTTCTGGTTTAGTCCCCGCCTCACGCTCCTCAACCCATCACTGTAAGTTATTTTTTCTTGTGCTATCATTATTGGTTTGAGTTGCGGTGGCTTTACTCCACCATTGTGGCATTGGGTGTTTCGTGTGGTTATTTAAATCATACTCATCTACCATCCGAACTATTTCTCCTCGCTCCTAGGGGACCCTATTCCCTCCTCGACGATTCTCTTCTTTCCTTCGCTTAATGAACCGTTTTATTTCTCCACCTCCTCCTTAGTGAGGCTCCAGCTTCTCTACTCCTTCTTATTAAGCATCTTACTACCTCCCCCTTCCATCCCACCTTCTAATATTTTCTTCTTCCCCGTGGTCACTATTCTGGTGTTCTCCCCTTACAGTGAGCTTATCTCCTTAGCTTCATTATACTCAATTTTCTCTGGCATAACCAACAGCTTGAGCTCTTCAACATTGGTTTATCTTTTCCAGATTTTTTTTTCGAATCACATCTCTGTTGGGCTTTCCCTCTTCTGCCGTTTCCTTTTAGGCCCATGGACTTTCCTTGGGTTGAAGTAGTTAAAAAAAAACAAAAAAAAAAAGTAAATGTCCCCTCGTAGATTACTACTGCTCTATTTTGGCCTGTTACTTCCAAGCAGCCCAGACCCACTTTTGGGAAGTCTCTAGGGCGTCCTAGGACCCCCACTTCCCGCCTTTTCTCACCATTTACCTCTTCGTCGTCTATATCTCCACTTTCTAACTCTAACCACCTACCCAGACCTGTTACCGGTACCTTCAGATTGGTCACCTGAAGAAATCCTGCGCTTTCAGAATGAAATTCTTATTTTGCCTCAAATCAGGGCACGCGCAACATCGCTGCTTTGCCCTTCAACAGCTGTTGGGTCTCACCTTGGGAGCACCCATCTCGGAACAGGTACTCGCATCTCTAGACCTCCCCTCCCTGCAGCTCAAACTTGTGAAGGAACACGCCAACAAAGCCAACAAACCCAAATTATCCTCGATGTCTCCTTTACTCCCTACTCCTCCAATTTCTCGTCGGATTCCCGACACCACTCCCCCTTCTTTTCCTGCATTGGCTGCTCCACAATCTCAAGCTCCCAAGTCGATTGTTACTCAAGTGTTCATCCCGACCTTGGAGCTTTCTGACAAGTTGAAGTTTTTTGATACCTATGGCGCTATTTCTTTCTGCGGAGGTACAATCCCTATCTTCACCTTAAACTCCTTCCTCAGCAACTCCTGCAATGTTAAAGATTGGGATTGGGTTCTCAACACTTGCTCTAATGGTGATGTGGTGATTCACTGCCCTTCCCCTAAAATTCTAGAGGAATTGATCGACAACTCTTCTCTCTCCATCGGGGCGATCACACTAACCATTCGGAAATGGGTACAAATTAGCTTCCCTCCACAAGTTCTCTGCCTTTCAACCACCAAGGTCACGCTCTTGGGACTCCCCTCTTTCTGTGAGTCTCTTCGCCTGGTCGGTGACATGTTGAAATGTATTGGAGAACTTATTAGCATTTCTTCCTCTGCTATGTTGGCTTCGGGGTGTCTTCAGGTGGAGGCGCTTTTTTGATGTCCTAAGCCTCAAGACCGTATTGAGGTCTACTCACTGAGAGATAGTAAATCCTCCTTCACGATCTCTGTGCAATATTACGACTTGCTTAACCAAGGCGGATCTCATCCTCCACTCTCTGCTGAAGCTCCGAAACCGGCTTTCAAGCCACCTACTACCTCTTCTACCTTCAATCAAGGATCCTCCTCCTTGCCTAAGTTGGCTTCGGCCAAACTTAAGGGGCCTCAAAAGGAATCAGCCAGGAAAAAGTTTTCCCTTCATCGCAAGAGCTATGCATCCCCAAGCAACAAGAAAATATCGCCCTCCAAGGCTCCCAACCTAGTCTGGATCAATCCCGATCTTTCCTCTCACCAATCTGTGAAGATGTCTGCTCCTTCTTCTACCCCCTCGACTGTCCTGCATCCACAACCTTCCCTAACCGGGCCTCCAAAGCCCTCTGCGACGGAGAGGCCATCCCTAGCGCACCCTCCCACCTCCTCTCCAATAATTCCCAAGCTGTTCGCTCCGGATTCTCAGTGGCCTTCCTGGGAGATCAACCCCCGTTACGCCTTTGATTGGGAAAAATTTCAAAAGTTAGCACACTTTCCCAACCTCCGCGATTCAGTGCCGGTTCCTCCCTCCGTCAAAGTCAGGAAGACACAATCCACTAAAGCGGAGGCTTGGATTGATCAGGACAACTTGCTAGCAGAAGAGGAATCAGAGCTGAATCTCGAGCATTCACTCCAACAGGTATACCCTCAATTTGTCTCCATTATTTCCCAACATTACGTTTTTAGCGTCTATTTTTTGTGTCAAGGTATTACATTGCGAGTTAGATCTATTTCTCTTCTCTCTCTCCGGGGCTATCTATCCCCCTCCCTCGAGCTTATGAATTGCTCTTGGTTCTCCCCCGACTTGTTTGTTTTGGTCGGGGCAACCACAGGTGGTATGTCATCCCTAATTTCTCTCACTGACCATCTTCCCCCCAGTCCCCTATATCAGATTGTTCCTTCTCTATCCCTTTCTATGAAATCACCTTCTTCACAATCTCAAATCTCTTATCTCGACTCTGTCGATCAACCTCATCACCTCTATCCCTCTAAGGAGGAAGAAGGGTATGCTCTTAGGCAGTCTTCTACCATTAAGAACCCTGTCTGACTCATAAGATCGAGCGCCCGCATTAAGGCTAAAAAAACAGCGCTAGCTACAACTGTGAATTCTCTCGTTTCAAAGCCTCAGGCTGCAAACCCCTCTGGCAACAACTACGCCAACCCCCACTCTGATAAAAAATTATTAGGCTCCATCTTCCAATTTCAGTTTGACTCCTTGTCTGATAATGAAATGGTTAACCTCGCCAAGGACATGGGCTTTATGGTTAATTCGGATAGTTTGCAGTTCCTTAATACCATTAGGCAGAAAGAACGTTGTAGAGTTCGGGAGTATCAAGATTACCATGATTAGTATTTCTTGGAATATCCGGGGTCTCAATTGCCCTGTTAAACAAAGGGCGATTTACCAGTTGATCGCTTCCTCTCACTGTGACTTAATCTCTATCCAAGAATCGAAGATCGATTCGCCATCCCCCTCAATCTTTCATTCTATCGGCGGATCCATTATCTCTAAATGGATCTCCTTAGACGCGATAGGATCTAAGGGAGGTATCATTTTCAGATTCAAAGAATCGGTCTTTTCTCTTATCGCGGTTCAACGACTTACCTTTTTCCTTGTCATCCAACTTCACTGGGCAGAATTCAACTGCAGTCACTCGGTGATTTCTGTCTATGGACCCTCATCCTCAGAGAGGCAAAATCTATTTTGGAATGAATTCCAATCTCTACACATTTACTCCAATGGTCTCTGTTTTTTCTGTGGGGACTTTAATGTCACCAGGTTTTCCTCCGAAAGGTCTACCACCTCCTCCTGCGATAGTCACTCCAGCAGCTTTAACGATTGCATCAGAGCCCTGCAGCTGACCGACCTACCGCTCAACGGCAGATCGTTCACCTGGTCTAACCTTCGTCAATCCCCGACGATGGCTAAACTCGACCGTTTCTTGGTTTTCCAAGACTGGATTAACCTGTTTCACAACACTTTCTCTAAAGCTTTACCCAATCCCTCCTCAGACTACGTTCCTATTGCCCTCTACTTTAACTTCCCTTTCGCCAATCATCACAAATTCCGTTTCGAAAAATTTTGGTTACAAGACCAACTTTTCATTAACCTTATTGTGGAATGTCTCTCGTCAATTACGGGATCATCCGGCCTGGGCAGCATCCTCCTCAAACTTCATGCTATCAAATTCGGTTGTAAGATTTGACGTAAAGAAAGACAGGCTAATACTATCTTTCTTAAAAACTTTCTTCTAGCTTCCATTGAATCCATCGATAAGCTGGAGGAGCTGGGTCCCTTATCTGATTCTCTTCGTTCTGAACGACTCTCCTGCAAACGAGACTTCGCCGACATCCTACACCAGGAATATCAAATGGGCTCAAAGAGCCAGGTTTAGATGGTTAAAGGAGGGTGACGGCAATACCGCTTTCTTTCATAATTTCGCGTCGCACAGGCAATGTTGTAATCGGATTTCTTCGATTTTAGACAATGGTGTTGAACTTAACTCTGATCTTGATATCCATCTTTCTTTCCTTACCTTCTATAAAAACCTTATTGGTTCGTACAAACAGCGCGCCATTAGCCTTGATTGGATCCACCTATACGGTGATCAATCCCAGGACCTCTCTAGTCTTGATTCCTCTTTTTCCATGGAAGAGATAAAGTCGGCTGTTTTCTCTTTAAAAAGCGACTCTGCGCCAGGTCCGGATGGCTTCCCCGCTTTCTTCTTCCAAAAATTCTGGAACTAGCTTAAAGACGACCTCCTCCGTATGTTTACAGAACTTCATCAGGGTTCATTTTCTTTTGACCATATCAATTATGCGCATATTGTGCTCATCCCCAAAATATTGGGAGCGCACTGGGTGGCTAACTTTAGTATTAGCCTGATCAACAATTCCTTCAAAATCATTCTGAAAGTCCTTTCCGCAAGGCTCAATGCGGTCATATCGCCCCTCATCGATTCCGCTCAATCTGGTTTTATCAAAGACCGTTTTATCCTTGATAGTGTAGCTCTGGCACAAGAGATCATCTCTCATTGTCACAACTCTAACTCCGAATGGATCTTACTCAAACTCGATTTCCAAAAAGCTTACGACAACATCAGTTGGGATTTCCTATTCGAGATTCTTATAAATAGAGGTTTCGGTCCCAAATGGATTGCTTGGAACAAATCCAGTCTCTTCTCAGGCACTTCTTTCATTATTATCAATGGATCAGAAGGTCACAAATTCAAAATTAGATGTGGCCTTCGTCAAGGCGACCCACTTTCGTCCCTTCTGTTCTTCCTCGTTGCTGATGTATTTAGTAAATTACTTCGCAATGCTTGGGAAGCGCAGGTCATAGAAGGGCTGGGGAACTCGTGTACTTTCCAAGGTATTCTTAACCTGCAATACGCTGATGATACTATCATCTTCGCCAAACCAAATGCCCACTCACTCCGTAACCTAAAACTTCTGCTCTACTTCTTCGAAAAGCATCTGGCCTTTCGATCAACTTTCAAAAATCTTCAGTTCTCTGGCTCGGAGGTTCTCCCAATCGCCAAACTAAGATCTCCCATTTCTTTAACTGTTTTACTGCTACTTTTCTCATTATGTATCTGGGTATCTCCCTTAGATGGGGTAAGCTGCATAAATCAAATTGGTTGCCTATGGTGGAAAAAGTAGAATCCAGACTTAACAATTGGTCAGGGAAACTACTCTCCAGAGGTGGTAGATTAATCCTACTTAATTCAATCCTCTCCTCTATTCCCCTTTATATAATGTCTTTCTATTATGTCCCCACTTGGGTGAACAAGAGGATCGACCAAATCAGAAGTAATTTCTTCTGGTCGGGTTCCCTCCTTCTCAAACCAGGATCGCACCTAAGCAACTGGATGTCTATCTGCTCTTCCAAAGCAGCAGGGGGATTAGGGGTTCTGGATCTCAGACACCGGAATATCGCATTGCTTGGCAAATGGTAGATTTTTAAAAAACAATCATTTACCTTGGATCCAAAGTATTAATATAAGTTGCTTTTCTAGACGTCAAATGTGGGACTTTTCTCCCAGACTTTCTCACAATGCCTCCCCATTCTTGAAGGGTGTTTGGAAAGCGGCCGCTTCTTTCCAATGCGATATCTTCCATGAATGCTTCGACGGTTCCAAGACCAAGTTTTGATCCGATATCTAGATTGGTAACTCCAAGCTCACCTCGACCTTCCCGGCCCTCTTTCGATTGGCCTCCAATCCCCACACCACAGTGGTGGAATCTTTCATCCTTATTAACTCGCAGAGGCATTGGCTCATTCCCTTCTCTACCGATCTTCCGGCATCTCTTACTACTGATCTTAATGACCTTCTTTTATCCCTTAACAACTTTGTTTGGCGTCCGAAAGAAGATTTTACCTGGCATTGGAACTCCTCGGATGTCTACTCTGTTAAATCCTTTTATAAATTTCTTAACTTTCGAGGCATCTACTCCCCTTTTGCTGACTTCATCTGGAGTACCTGTGCCCCTCTGAAGGTTAAAATCCTCGCTTGGTTCGCTCTCAACAACAGGCTCCTTACTGTCGAGATCCTCAACAAAAGAAACTTAGCATGGGGCCAACTGTGCCCCCTATGCTCAAATAATTTTGAAGACGTTGATCACCTGTTTGTTGGGTGTGATTTCATCCGCCCTCTGTGGAAAATTTGCTCTTTAGCCTGGGAATTCCCCTCCATTCCATCCAACTTATCCTCATGCTGGTCTCTTCATCCCACGAATAAAAGGTACCACAGATCATGGAACCTTACAGTTTTGGTTATTATTTGGATTACGTGGTCTGAACGAAATAAGAGATTATTCAACCATTGCACTGCCCCTATCTATCCCATCATCGAAGACTTTTTATTTCTTTTTGATTTCTGGTCCTCGATGTTAAAGCATGAAGCTAGGGTTTCTCTAAACAGTCGCCGCCTGGATCACTCCTTACTTTGCCTCCATAACCTTAATGCTTTATAATCTTCTTCTATTTACTGTGCTTAAATAGTCTTCTCTGACTCTGTTTCGCAGGATTGAAAGGAGCTTTGGGTTCTCTTCCTTTTTTGATGTTGTACCAATGGTGCACCTTTTGTGATGTTTCTTTTTAGCCTTATATGAACTTGCTGCGGCTGCTTTACTCTTGTTGCCTCTGTTAATAGGGTACATTTTGTGATGATCCACTTATCCTGACTTTATTCTAAGCATGGGCTTAGTTTTTTGTGTGGTTATTATCTACTTTTGTAGTTCTGGTTGCATTTTGGCTGGCTCTTCTGGCCTCGTCCTTTGGCTGTACTTTTGTAGTTTTTTTTACCTTGTTCTCTCAAGATGTGGTTATTTCTCTTTGTCTCTTGGCTAATTTTGTGTTCCTTTCTGTTGCTTAACTCCCCTAAATGAGCTGGTTGTGCTCGAAGGATTATCGGTGTTGTGCTGCGCTAATCTCTTGGTATGGAGGTTCTTGCCTCTTTTCCATTTGTGTTTGGGTGGTGGTGCCCTGTGTTAATTCCTTCCTCTGTTTATTGTTGTATGTTTCTCTTCATATTTGTCTCTTGCTTTTATTTTCGGCCTTCTTGCAGCTGTTTTGTTGTTGTCTGGCCTTGGTGTGAATTTTTGGTTGCGGCTGTTTTTTGTCGACAGGCTTTGGCCAGGCTTTAGTTGTTTGCCTGCCGTCGGTGAGCTTTTTTGTCCAGGCCTTATTGCAGCGTTTTGTGGTTGCCTGGCGTCTGTGTCTTTTTTGTCCAGGTTTATTTTTGAGGTGTCGAAGGTTTGAGATTGTTGGATTGCGCGTTTTTGCCTCTGGCTCTCTGCGACCGCTTGCCAGCTGCTTGTTCTTGTCCTGCGCCGTCCGGCTGGGTCGTGTCTGGCCTCGTCAGGGGGCGATCCATGCTGTTGCGGGTCTCTCCTATGCGGGGGCGGACGTGGGAGTGAGGGCTCCTTTGGTCTCGTGTCTTGCCACTCCGACTAATCGCCTGCCCTCATTTATAGGCTATTCTAGCCTCTGTGTTTTCGTAGTAATTGCCTGAGTTCGTTATAGGTCTTCTCTCTGTGTATTTAACTGTATTTCTGTCGTCTTTTGTTGTTTGCTTGCTGATTTTACGCCTTGTAAAATTGACACTTGTACTGTTCTCGTTTAATATGATTGTTTGTGCTGGCTGGAGTCGCAAGACTCTATCCGTTTCATCAAAAAACAACAACAAACTAATATACTCCCAATATACAACTCACGATAAGGAGTAATTTAAAACATACTTTATCAAAAATAAATAAAAATTTAAAGCATGCAATGCCCCGTGCATAAAATATTAAAATGTGGTTAGCTAGCTTGTACATGGTCAAATACTAAGGATAGCTTTGTCTTTTCCTATTGAAGTGAACCCGCAACCCACATTCGACCAGACCCGACCGGACGCTCTAGGAACCCAACACTCCAACAGAAGAAAATTTTGCCGTACTGACCCACTTTTTGAAAATATTTGGTGCTCTGACCCACTTTCGAAAGCAATTAGCGAACCGACCCCGTTTTGGACACGTCAGCAAAAACCGTTATTGTAAAAAAAAAACAGCATAGATTATTTACATGCCGTTTTTCCCAATAACGATATCTATATTTAAAAAAAGTGTTATGTCGTTATTTGGAGAAACGGCTTAGGTTATTTTGTTTTTCGACATCTTGTAGTCTCCATTTAGAGAAAAAATTGCAAGTGTGAAAACCTTATAACAGATGTCGTTATTTCAAATAACGGCATTCTCAATACTGGTGCCGTTATTTGGAATAACGGCATCAGTTATAAATTTTTTTAATAAAAAAGTAACTTATTATTCATCCTCTCTGACGAATAAGTTAATTTTATAAAAAAAAATTAACTTATTATTCATCATCTCTGTTTCCAAACAACGACAACAGTTTATTTATATATAACTGATGCCGTTACCTCCAATAACGGCATCAGTCATTCGAATGCCGTTATTGGAGATAACAGCATTATTTTCACACTTAGAATTTTTTTAAAGTTAGAAGATTCACACTTGTAAGAGAAATATACATTGTAAAAAAATATAAAATTGATACCGTTATTGAAAATAACGGCATGTAAATAATCTATGCCGTTATTTTCAATAACGGTTTATACTGACGTGTTCGAAACTGGATCAGATAGCTAATTATTTTTGAAAGTGGGTCAGACCCCTAAATTTTTTCAAAAAGTGGGTCAGTACAGCAAATCTTTCCCAACAGAAAGAATGAAAGATCCACATCCGCCCACAACTCAGATGGGACCCACGCCACCTGCATTATCCCTGTGGACTCGACACGCTGGCACTTACTGACGTGGAATACAGCACGCTCTCAAATTCCCTGTGCGGTGTTTGTCAGAAGAGAGCAGATCACGTGGGCGAGTGAGTGAGGCCAGCCTAGCATCGACGGGGATGATTGGAAGTGGGGCCCACCTCCTCCCTGGCAACCCACATGGGACACCCATGCACATCCTTTCTCTCTCCTCTCTTTCTCTCTCTAGAAATTTACCAACATTTCGCACTTGCATATACATAAAAAGAACATTTTTTATTATTTTTATTATTTTTATTTTTTCCCTTCTAATCATTACATTTTCCTAATACCTATTGTATAATGCAAATTTAATTGTACTCCTTTGGTAAGGTTCCCTTATAATCATTTATATTTTGAATAACCAACAATTTATACATGAAGCCAAATTTAGTAGGCACTAGAATGGTAAGACATGAATTTAACTAATATGCATATATTTTTAAAGAAATATTTATAATTATTACATTTCATTTACAAGTTGCAAGTCTTAATAAATATCTCTTCTCTTGATCTCTAATATTATAATGAGAGAGTTGTCATTTGTAGACAATTCGTGAGTTGTATGCATTCAACATCAATTAAATTTACATCACACAATTAAAAATTTGTAATTTGTATGCATTCAATCTCAATTAAATCTATACCACACAATTAGATTAGATCTAATCATAATCTAACTAAATTTCTAATTTAAATCTGCACCACACAATTAGATCTAACCCTAACCTAACTAATTCTAAACCACACATCATAATCTCACCCCAACCTAATCTCAGAGTTTTTATTTTTATCTTTATTTAAAAAATATTAAGACGTGCATTGTCTCTGCATAACTAATATAAAAGAAGTCTCAGATTTGATGCCAGACTGCGTTAAATTTTTTACTTAAAAAAAAATATATTTATTAGGACGTGCAACGCACGTGTAAATTACTAGTAATGTTTTTAAAGTAAAAATTCAGACGCAGTCTCAGTCTGAACCTAAAATTTTTTTTATAATAGTTATGCACGTGCGTTGCACACGTTTGTAAATTTCCAAATGACACTAAAGCATTCTCCCATTATAATATTAGAGATAGTGCTTTTAGATAACTAATGATATAAACATAAATCCATTATTTTATTTTATTTTATTTTGTTTGGGGCGAGGTATTTAAATTTAGAGGAAAGTTAATTGCACTAAATTATGTTTTATTATTTTTATCCTAGTAGAAACACTTCAGTGAATCAGATTTTAGTGCGAGTGTTTATGATATATGGAGTGTTTTTTTTGTGCAACAAAAATAACATATATTTTAGTACATAAATATAGTGTAGTTGACATTAAAGAGGTACTTTGTAATAGGAAGAGAAGGTGAAAGTAAAGATTTTAGAAGATAAAAAGTGAAACAAAAGTTAGTTTTACAATTTCTCTAGCTATAGTAATTTGCACATGCGATACACGTCTTAATAAATATAGTTTTTTAAAATAAAAATTTAGACATAATATGGATTTGAACTTAGAACCTCCTTTATAATAGTTATGCACGTGTATTGCACGGGTTGGTAGATTGACAAAACATTTACAAATGACACTAAGGTCTTCTCCCATTATAATATTAGATTAGAAATAGGAGTATTTCTTAGTTTTTAAAAATAGTGGAGGTATATGCTAATTTTCACATTTTAAATGGGGGCATTTGCTAAAATATCCCTTTTTTAGGAGCTGCACGTGCATCACACGAGTATGTTTGGTGGATTTAGTTTGCCGTATATTGCAGTGTTTACTTAGTTACAAAATTAGGGTTTGTTTGTTTACAACCCCAACTTTTCCATTAAAATAGTAGAGATATTATGTAGATATTCTAAAAATTTGAAAAAGCTGATTAACACAATTAAAAATATATTGTCTAACAATATTCATTTTTCTCATATGAACCATATTTCTAAAAAAGCAACATCAGAGCAAACACCACTTTAATTCAGAATTAACTTAACAAGGCACAATTGGGGAGAGTTTCATATTACTCCCACACTTTCATAACTTTGGTTGGTTTTACTTTGTCAAATTTCTCTTATGCTAAATATAATTTAAGGCTGGTGTTGCTTTAGTTATTTACCTATAAAAATTAGGCTAAAATTGAAAAAACCCTCCAAACTATTCCATATATGTAGAAAACCTCACTCACCTTTTTTTTATGCAGAAAACCACACTCAACTATGGTGCGAAAAATCACATCATGACTCCGTTAGGATTCAGTTATACGGGTGGTTTTTCGCACCCATAGTTAAGTGCGGTTTTCTGCAAAAAAAAATGTGAGTGAGGTTTTCTGCATAAAAAAAGGTGAGTGAGATTTTCTGTATATATGAAATAGTTTAAGGGGTTTTTTTTCAATTTTAGCCTAACGGAACCGTGACGGAGTCATGATGTGGTTTTTTGCACCATAGTTGAGTGTAGTTTTCTGCATAAAAGAAAGGTGAGTGAGGTTTTCTGCATATATGAGATAGTTTAGGGGTTTTTTTTCAATTTTAGCCATAAAAATTATATATAAGATACAAAAAAAAAAATTTGATCATTAAAAAATTAATGATTTTTTTTTTAACAAGACGGCTTTAACATTATACTATATCTTAAGCTGATAGGCCTACCCCTCTTTCCTTTCTCCATTTTGAAATAGAGAAAGGAGAGCAAAAGTAGGGATTCCCACTTCCTAAACACGTGTGCATCACATTATACTAATAGGAGAGAGAGTGTTAACCTATCTCCTCTCTCTATTTTGAAATAAAGAAAGGAGAGAGTAATGAGGAATTCACATTTATTAACACGTGCAGTACACACATTTTCATTAAAAAAATATAAAAGCCTCAAACCTATAAATATGGAACTTAATTACTAGAACCATACTTTGCTCATTAAGTGTTCGATGAAATGTCTATGTAGCACACAATGTGTTTGTGAAAAAATGGTTTTGAAAATTTTTGCTCAATAAATTAATTGTATCTATGTATGGTGTATGTACTAATTTTTGAAGCTCTAATTTACTACCTCATTTTCTTTTCAATTTTTAATTTGTGTTTTTGAAATCCTGAAATTTAAATTTAGGGAAGAGTACGGGTTGAAGATTGGGATGACTGTAGTATCGAATCCAAGAATGAGATTTGGTATGGAGGTAAATGGTGGAGAGTAGGGTGAGGCGAATGGAGAGGTGGAGGAGGATACTGGAGAAGGGGATGTCGCTGTGGTTGAAGACAGTGGAGACACAGAAGATGAGTGATATGGCATCTGATAGGGTGTAAATTTGGGAGGAGGAGAGTGGAGGGTTGAGATGAGACGGGCCAAGGCCTGACTGTTGCCGGTCATGGTTTTGAAAATTTTTGCTCAATAAATTAATTGTATCTATGTATGGTGTATGTACTAATTTTTGAAGTTCTAATTTACTACCTCATTTTCTTTTCAATTTTTAATTTGTGTTTTTGAAATCCTGAAATTTAAATTTAGGGAAGAGTACGGGTTGAAGATTGGGATGACTGTAGTATCGAATCCAAAAATGAGATTTGGTATGGAGGTAGATGGTGGAGAGTAGGGTGAGGCGAAGGGAGAGGTGGAGGAGGATATTGGAGAAGGGGATGTCGCTGTGGTCGAAGGCAGTGGAGACACAGAAGATGAGTGATATGGCATCTGATAGGGTGTAAATTTGGGAGGAGGAGAGTGGAGGGTTGAGATGAGACGGGCCAAGGCCTAACTGTTGCCGGTCATGATGTATACAAAGGCCGAACTATATATGAGCATATTTTTTAGGATAGATTTTACTAAACTATACACTTGAAGAATTAATTTCTCTCAATTCTCGCACACTTTTTTAAAGTTACATATAATTTTATGAGTTCATTAAAATTATTTTAGTTTGTGCAATTTGTACAGGATAACACTAGTTCAGTAGTACTGTAATAAATGATCACTCTTTTTCTTTCTTCAATGGCTACAACCTGATGTAACTGAGATTTAAATTCAAATTTCCTGTCCACAACGGACTAAGAAATTTTGTTACTAAATTATAACATCACTTAATATGTATATTTATTGAGAAGATATTTTATATTGAGATACGTGTTTATAGATGAAGAATGACAAAAAAAAAAAACATAAATGAGTGCATCAATATCTATTTATTAAGAAACCAATTTTATCAAAAGTAAATTTTTTCTCCAAAATGTTATTTGGAAAATGGCTTGTCTCTTTGTTTCATAATGAACTTCATTTCAAAATTGTGAGCACCTCTCCATTTTTCTAAACTTTAGTAATATGAAGATAAAAATCATGAATTTTCAAAGAAGATAAAAATCATGAATTTTCAAAGCTAATTAACATAGTGACAAGTTCTTTTAGTTTTTTTTGGAGGATAGAATAATCTAAAAGCAGTTTTGACTCCAAGATTTCTTTCCCAATATTTGGAGGATGTGCCCTCCTATTTTCAGTAGTGCTTGTATTAAGAAGTTTTTTTTTGATGATACGAATAGAGTCAAAAGACTCCAGCCATGCATTAATAAACACAATAATAACAATAGAGAGGTCTTACAAGGCGTAAAACAAGCAACACAAATACACTACTCCTAAATACAAACAACTGAGTCTATACGGACTCAAAAAATAACTAACCAGCATCCCAATATCAACAAAAACAAAACTAAACAACCGCCGATAAAGCCAGCAGACAACGCCCGAACCCAGAGCATCGCGGTTCACGAAACAGCTCAGATCGAAAGGATCAGGGATGACGAAGGCTCCACCGCACCCATAACCCTGTCATCGAAGATACAGCGACGATCCTTTGATCACAAGGATACTGAGCGAATCCGAGGCACTGCACCAACGCAATGAAGAGAAGCACCCCAACACAGACAGTCTCAACTGAAACCGATTGCAGCAAAACAGCTAAATAACAAAATAGACAGCACGATGCTCCCCTAACAATTGAGATAAATTCCAGCGACTACCGCTAAAGAAAGGCAACACGGCCGACAGAAAGGAACATAAGATAAGAACTCACAAAAGCATAAATTACAAACAGGCTGAGTAAACATCAACAAGATAAGAGAACGAGAAACCTGACACTATCAGTTAAATACTCAGACTGAGAACAACTCAACAATATAAGAGAACGAGACAGATGAACATATCAGTCTGAATACCACAGTTCACAGCGATCTCCCAAACCAAAAAACATAAATACAACTGCTACCAGGACAGTCAGCTAGACGCCAGATAATACATCAAGTATACCCAACAGCAGGAGAACACCATCGATACACATCAAAACATAAAGATCTAAACACCTGAGCTTAGTAAGAGTAATATCAGACCAAGCTGATCAAAAGCAAGAGCAGATAAAACGCCATAACACAGAGAACCACCGGGATAGATGGAAGAAAGATGCCAGTCCCAAAGATGATCTGGGCTTCATTATACACAAAACCCAAAGCCAAAACTGCCCAAAAAGTAGTCTAATATCTTGCCAAAAGCATTATAAGAGTAGGCATACCTACCCTTTAATCCTGCAAACAAAACAGGCAAGGGAAAAGCGTAAAGCCACACCGCTATACTCAAAACAGATGCCATAATATAGAGAGAGAGAGCTGCAAAAAGGAATCTTTTGAGCTATATATGCATAAACTGAACACTAACTACAAAAAAGAGGTGCAGAGAACATTAAATAGCATTGAGATTAATAAGACAACGGCAAGCTTTTTCAAGCCTTTCAAACTTCATGGTTTCTCTAGCTTCCGTTTTTAAAGAAGAAGACCAAAAATTGAATAAAAACAACAAATCGTTTGATAACGAACGAGGGGAAGTATAAATCTGTCAGAATATTCTGTGATTCCTTTCCCTCCAAATTAACCATAAAATAATCTAGAAGGAGAGAATCCACGATTTGTGGAAAGCGCGATTAGGAGGACGCTTTGTCCAGCAGTCAACCAGACTGACTGGAATGTCTGACGCTTCCCAAGCCAGAACGGTAATTTTCTAGAGAGAAAGTGTGTAATCGCATTCTACGAACAAGTGGTTCACATCCTCAGAAACTGAGGTGCACAAGGGACACAATTGTCCCCATACTAGATTTCTCTTATTGAGCAATTCAACGGTAAGGAGTTTATTGTTGAGTGCTAACCACACAAGGATCTTCACCTTCAATGGTGCACAAGTATTCCAAACCATGTCGTAGAATGGCGATCGAATCCCTCTAAAATTAAGGAAGAGATAGAAAGAACGAACTGAGAAGTTCCTTGACGAGTTTCACCGCCAAAAGAATTCCTCTTTATCATGCCAGTCCGTGTTGTTAAGAACATCTAGCATGTTATCAAAAACGGGAGTTAAGTGGGATGGAAGATTAGAAGTGAGGGGAATCGTCCATTCCCTTTGACCCCCATTGATGCTATTGTAATCTGACACCAATGCCAGAGGATTGGCAGCGAGTCTGAAAATCGCTGGAAAAGCGGAAGCTAATGAGGAATTACCGATCCAGATCTCATTCCAGAATCTGGTCATGGATCCATCGGCGCAACCGTGGCTTAAACCACAATGGAAAGCCGCTGCCGCTTTCCATATACCTTTCCAGAAAGGGAAGGCCTGCCTATGAGGATGTTCCGGAAAACTCCACCATTCATTGGCCACACAGTAATTGGCTTTAATACTTTTGATCCAGGGGAGGTCCTCCATTTAGAGGAATCTCACATGTGAAATTTAAGATACCAGTTAGTTAAAACGTTATAATCTGTGAAAAATATTTATTGTACTGGTTGAGATTTAATCATTAGTTGATTGATCTCAAGTCAATGGTTATCATAATTTCAACTTAAATTTATGTAATTGAGATTTACAAGTCGGTTCTTTAATATAAAAATACAAAACCCACAAGTCTGTAGTTATATTAATATATAGATAAACTTATATATTTTTAACCTAACTCTACATAAAGAGGGCAGGCCCCATTTTGGGACATAAAGAGGGCAGGCCCCATTTTGAGGCAGGTGAGGCGGCCACCTCATACCCCAATTTTTTTACAATTTTAGACCCCCAAATTTGTATTGACATTGTAAATATAGACACGTATTTTGTGCCAAAAAAAAATTATATTGTAATTAGGGATCTCGAAAATAATTATTTGGGCATTTTGCCTTGTGCCCCTGAGAACTCAAAACCGGCCTGTACATAAAGTAAATTTTTTTTTGCTAACAAGTGTCACGAGAAAACTTGTTTAACGTTAATTCTGAATTAATTATACACATTTTATACATTTGGTAACACTGAATGCTATTTATTTATTTTCGCATTGGGTTGGCTTGATAGATTAGTGATTTTTGTCTTCAATTATTATTTTTGTTTCGAGAGCTATATAATAAATGCACTAATTGATTTAATATTTCATGCTTAACGAGTAAAAATAAAGTGCACTATTCATAGCATTTGTTAGCAAAATCCAAACTAAAAACACTTTTAAAAAACAAAGTAAAACATAAAATAAATAAATGTAAGCTTAGAAAAATCATGGTTTGTCTAAAAAAATTGAACTACAGGTGGGAAATGAATAATGTTGGCCTCAGTATAACAAAATAATTTCCTCCAATTTTTCCAATTTAATATGGTGGTTGTTAGCTGGGATATACGAAGGAGTTCTCTGATAAATTTAAGAGCACAACAATATATTTTCTTTCCTTTTCTCTAATTTTAATTCTTATTAAAATTAGTTTGAGCTGTAAAATGGGTCCCATCTTAAACCCTCCAACTCTTTCCCCTTTTTAAATAAACAAAATTTCAGTTGGGTCCCAGACTTGGGTCTCTTTCTTGGGTGCCTTTAATATCATTCTACAAGCCTAAATTAAAAAATAAAAACTATATACATTTCCTTAATTATTTTCCTTCCTTATTTTTGTTCTTCAAGTATTAAGAAGGACGGCTTCTTTTAGTTTTTGTGCCTCTCTCTTCTCTCTCTCTCTCTCTCTCTCTTTCATCTTCAACAGTCGTAATTCTTGTCTTCTTCATTATTCTCTTCTTCTTCTTCTTCTTCTTCTTCTTCTCTTCTAAAGTTGGAGCAGCTTCGTAGCCTCTTTCTTGGTATTGGCCCTCTATTCTCAGAAGGCTCATGAAGAGGCTAGTAAGTACGTTTTTTCTTTGATCTTTTATAACCCATTGTATCTCGTGAAGGAGCTAACTTTCGCACATTTCAAGATCTTTTACAATCTGGGTTTTTTTTGTTTGTTTGTTTCTTTCAATTCTTTTAAGGGTTTTTGTGATCTGGGTATTGTGGATCTCACTCAATTATAGTCAATTTTGCAGCCATTTCTCATATTGAAACTTGCCATTCTTAATTTATAAACCCTTTTGAATTAATCAGCAATGCCTAGGTTTATTAGTTAGAATAATAGTTTTTTTTTTGCTGGAGACTTTACTGCATAATTTAGTTTAGATTTGCATCAAGTCCTTTTCCCAATAGCCACATTAATTCACCCAATCATTTACCTTTGAAATCATATCTAGAAGATAAATCCTTGTATGATATTGTGTGGAAGTACAATGATTTTGATGCGTTTAAAACGCTAACTGTTGTAAATTTTCATTTTCAGGTAGTATTTCTATTATTAGTTTTGGCAGTAGCTAATGCAATTGAAGGAAATGGAGAAGAAGGTGGAAATGGGCAATGTAATCATAAGAAGGTCTTGGCTCCTAGACCGCACAGTGTTTCGATATTGGAGTTTGGGGCAGTTGGAGATGGGGTGACTCTGAATACGGTTGCGCTTCAGAATGCTATCTTTTATGCAAGATCGTTTGCGGATAAGGGTGGAGCTCAGTTATACATCCCAAAGGGGCGGTGGCTCACCGGAAGTTTCAACCTCACGAGCCACCTCACTCTCTTTTTGGACAAGGATGCGGTTATCCTTGGAAGTCAGGTGATCTGCTTGTTTTTTTTTGCCACCATGTTTCATTAAAGAGAACATAACATAAGAACAGCCTAGGAACCTGGGAATAGTTAAGCGGACTACAACTCAGAAAGAATAAAAACTTCTCAAACAACCCACGAGGATAGGTAAACTGAGGTTAGCCAAATTACCCAATTAGCTAATCGAGTGTGTGTCCATATTATTCAGAGTATTGCATAATTAACTAATTCAGTCGTCCTGCATTACGCCTTTGCTCATTCATTGAGTAATCAATATGTTTCAGCATGGATAGATATGTATTTTTGCTTTTGTTGGTTTGTCCTTTGCTGCTCACTACCAATTGATAGAGTACAATTTATCAAAAGGATGATTAAACAAAAACAAAAGTACATATCTATCAATGCTGAAACATACAAACGTCTACATGAATGAGCAAAAACATAATGCAAGAATCAATATTAGGCCAATAAACCTCTGGATTGTTGGATGAAAATTCAATTGGTGGATGCTCTGCTTTTACAGAAAGGCAACAAAGCGGCCTAATACAAAGAATGCGACCGCCTTAGAATAGGCATACTTGCTACTTCTAATGCTCTCGAAGTAAACTTCAAGTCAAGCTTAATTGGCTGGCAAATGGCAATGGAGTATAGCTGTTAAGCTAGGCAGTTAGAATCGGTTTTTAGAACAATCGGTCTAGAAGCAATTTGTGATTAATCGGTTAATCGAAAAATAATCAGGATTAAATTGGGAAAATCGTGTATATATATAAATATATATAATTAAAAAAATGATCTATCCTCGTTATGTAGCAATCATAAATTGTATCATAAAACTATTATGAGATTATCAAATACCAACATATAATAATAGAGAAAAAAAGATAGTACTTGGTTTGAACTGAGTTTGGATTATGGATGTGGGTCTGATCGGATTTGCTGGTCGGTTCCAACAAACAAAAATAATCAGGAAGGACAAGCAGCAAGAGGAGGAGGAGGGGCAGCAGATGCGGGTAGGTGAAGTTTGCGACGACACAGGAGAGCGACGGCGGGTCAGATTTGAGTTTGCTCGAGGAAGAAGAGAATCAGTTTGGGTTTGGGTTTGTGTGAGGAAGAAGAAGATAGTGACGATAGGTCGGGTTTGGGTTTGCTTGAGGATCAGAAGAGGTTTAGATTTTGGATTTGAGTTTGAGCCGGATTGAGTCCAAATAATGCAAACAAGCATGAAAATTAAAGGAAAAAATTTAATCGGTTAATCGGCCAATTATACCCGATTAAATCGCTAATTATTTAAATATTGAAAATTGCTAAGAAAATAAACGTTTAGCCTTCGATTAGCGATTAATTGGGGATTAATTGGGTAATTAATCAGATTTTAACTACTTAGCTGTTAAGTCAACCAATTTGCAGAGAGCGCTGACGATTTTAGTTGATATTGACCGTCGTTTTAAAAAAAAAGTTTTGTTTTGTCACGAGTAGGTATTTCCTAAACTAAACTATGAAGGTATAAGCAATGCCACGACAGTGGATTGCAATTGTAGATACACTTCTCTTACAACTAAGGTTTAAGCACTATAAGTGTATTAATAATATTTTGTATCTTCTCCCTTTCTCTCTCTGTCTCTATATATATATTTATTTATGTATTCACTGTATACAGATCATAATGAATGATAATGTTTGCTTTTCATGTTATATATATAATTTATACATGCTGCATTTGGTCTTCCTGAAGTGTGTTTATATATAACCAGCTGGTTCTTGTTTTATATCCTTGATAGTGAGGATAATGACAACAGAATAAATCCTCAAACTTAAATTTATAAGTAAATTATTTCTTCATAGAATCATTTCAAAATGTCCTTTATTTTAAAGACTTAAGGAAAGAATCATTTGTATATTATCTAAAGCAAAAGAATTATGTTTTAAAAAAAGAAGGAATCAACTAGTTTCTGATAATCCTTTATACTTCTTTGTTTCAGGACTCCTTTCAGTGGCCCATTATTGATCCCCTACCCTCATATGGTCGTGGAATAGAACTTCCTGGTGGGAGGCATCGGAGCTTAATAAATGGATACAATTTGACAGATGTAGTGATTACAGGCATGAATAATAAATATATAACACACCTGCTTCTCTTATTACGTTAGCAATTTTGTTTTTGAACCGTATTTTCTTTTATATGACAGGCGATAATGGAACTATAGATGGGCAGGGTTCAGTTTGGTGGGCGTGGTTCAATTCACATAGCTTGAACTATAGCCGTCCACACCTGGTGGAGCTCCTGAGTTCGACTGATGTTGTGATTTCGAATCTTACTCTATTGAATTCCCCTGCATGGAGCATTCATCCAGTCTACTGCAGGTTGGTTTTTAATAATGTTTAATTATTTCGCATCTCATTTAAATACCGGTGAATTCTATGAAGTTTTATAATAAATAAATTGATTTGTTATGTGTTTCTTTGTTTGTTATGCAGTAATGTTGAGATACAGAATATGACCATCAAAGTTCCTTTTGATTCTCCTTATACTGATGGTATAGTCCCAGGTTAGTTTCCACTTCATTTTCTTGTAGTTTTTAACTTCAAAAGTTTACCACGTTAAAGGATATTTAAGCACTCGCCTATTGTACTTCTTTAAGCAATGGTTAGAATTCTAGGTTTGTGCCTCAATCATAAGGCAATATAAGGTGAAAATTGACATTAAGTCAACATCTAAACTAGATTGGGTTTATTTTAGCCCTATTGAATTCTATACATAAGAACTAAATGGCATATGTGACGCCAGTCTGAACTTCAGTATCTTTGTAGATCATATTCTTTGCGTCTAATCGCAAGTCATTTTGGATTTTCCTGTCTTGCAGTTCCCAATTCTAATAAACCAAAAACCATACTATAATATACATGAGAAATTTTGTCTGAACACAACATGACTAGAAACTGAAGCTCTTAGAGAACTTATATTTATCTACGGCAATGAATTTTTTTTTCAGATTCATGCTCAAAACTTTGCATCAAGGACTGCAACATAACCGCTGGCCATGACGCCATTGCTTTAAAAAGCGGTTGGGACAAATATGGAATTTCTTTCGGGCAACCGTCTTCATACATTCATATCTCCAAGGTATCCCTCCAAACTCCCCTAGGCTCTGCTCTAGCATTTGGCAGCGAGATGTCTGGTGGCATCTCTGATATCCAAGTCGACCAACTTCACATCCGCCAGTCAAAAACTGGCATAATCTTCAAAACCACAAAAGGCAGAGGTGGCTTCATGAAGGACATAGTCATATCCAATGTCGATATGGAGAATGTTGATGTGGCAATCAAGTTCTCAGGGCACAGCGGGATCCACCCAGATGATAAGTACGACCCTAGTGCCCTCCCTGTGGTCACTCGTGTAACCTTCAAGAATGTGATCGGAACAAATGTCAAAGCTGCTGGAGTCCTTTCCGGAATTGAAAACGACACATTCTCTGCAATTTGTCTCTCAAATACTACATTGTCAGCTGATTCTGATCCTTCTTGGTATTGTTCTAATATCTCCGGGTTCTCCCAGTCAGTTTCTCCTCAACCTTGTGCTCAGCTCCAATCCATTTCATCCCTCCTCTGTTATTCACTCGGCAGTAGTTACAATCCCTTGGCTATAGCTTGAATGGCCATTTGTAAATCAGATTCCGATACCCTTTGAGCTTCCAATTCTTTATATTCCAAATAAGTCCCAACAAATTAAGCCCTTCCATTCCTTTCCTTCATCGCCTGTTAGTTATTCAATTTCGAGCAAGAAAAAAAAATTCGAAAGAGGACCCATGTGCAAAAAACAAGTGTCTTGTACAGCTCAAATTTTCTTTCATTCAATCTGTAAGAAAACAAAAAGTTTTGGTAGTTGTGGTTGATATATATACTATTGCTGAATGCTGGTTTGTGTTTTGTTTGTTGTTTTATCAGTTTTCTTCTTCTACACCATAAGAAGAGTATATTTGAAGGGGTTAGTTGTATATTCTGATTCATGTGCGACCATCTGCTCTTGGATTAAAGCACAAGGGAGTCATCATGTGATTGGAATAAAAAAGAGTCGGTGGTTGCATATTTGAGCTTTAAATACATACCACACATCAAGATATCATATAATTGAGTAATCAAACAGACGTTGAAACCTTGATCTCAATTCCTTAACTTAAATAGCATCAGAATGAGAGATCGAGTTCTTTCGAAAGTTTCATGCACGCACATGAGAAACATAAGAGGGTGAATTATTTATTTTAACCACACAATGAATGAGAAAAAATATGTATAAAGCTAATGATCTTATCATTGTCCTATGTTGAACGATATGATATGAAGAACACTTTGAAGCGCGTGGATCCTAAATTTGGGGTGTGAAAATTGAGTTTGTTCTGCGGACATATATGAATTAATGATCATGATGTGGTTGGGGGTGATGAAGTCAGCTTTGTTGGGTGGTAGCCCGAGTTGTCTATGCTTCCACCCTGCATGAGATCATGGGTAACAGGGGTTGGTGGTGGCCCTGAGATGAATGGATGGATGGGATTGGACCACATTATTGCTCTCATTGATTATCGAATGCATTATTAGTAGTGTGAAGTTATTGGATTTTAGCTGCTGCATGGTTGTCCAAATGGAGGACAAGCCTTTTTCCCAACTAGTTGGGGTCGGCTACGCTCGGTTTAGCACAATATCTTCTATAAGGTTTATATATTTTCTCATTGTTTCCACCAAAAATTAGGTCTTCCCCTACCCTTAACTCTACCCTCAATATTTATCAAATCACTCTTTCTAACGGGAAAACTAATAAGTCTGTGTGACATGTCCAAACCGCCTGAGGCGATTCTCTCTTAACTTATCTTGGATGTGAGCTATCTTTAGCATGTCTCGTATATGCTCGTTTCCAATTCTATTTTTCCTAGTTTTACCACGCATCCATCTTAACATCCTCAATTCCGCTACACTCATTTTGGACGTGTTGTTTCTTTGTTACCTAACACTCTGCTCTATACATCATTGCTGGTCTAACAGCCGTCCTATAAAAATTTTTCTTCAACTTCAAAGGACGTTTGTCACACAAAATTTCATTGACACTTCTTCACTTAAGTCATCCTACTTGGGTCCTATATATAATATCTTCACAAATCTCCCCATATCTTTGTATAATCGAGCTTAAATATCAGAAACAGTCTCTTTTAGGTATCTTTTGACCATCAAGCTTCACTACTTTCTCAGTTGTGTTCCGAATATCACTAATATTACACTCCATGTACACTATTTTAGTTCTACTTATTCTAATGCCTCTAGCTTCCAAAATTTCTCTCAACAGTTCTAATTTAGCATTGACTCCTGATCTAGTCTTGTCCACTAAGACGATGTCATCGGCAAAAAGCATACACCACGGCATCATTTTGTATTCCTCGCGTCAATTCATCCATAACCAAAACAAAGAGGTAGAGGCTTAAAGCCGAACCTTGATGTAAACCTACTGTAATAGAAAAATCACTGGTCTCTCCTGTGGGTGTTCTAATTGTGATCCTTGCCCCTTCATACATATTCTTAATTACCTTAATATACCGAATAGTTACTCTTTTATTATTTAACACCCACCATACTATGTTTCTAGGGACGTTATCATATGTTTTTTCTAGATCTATAAATACCATATGTAGACCTTTCTTATTCTCCATATATTTTTTCATAAGTCTCCTCAGTACATAAATTGCTTCCATTGTTGACTTCTCAGGCATAAACCTAAACTGATTCTCAGACTGTAGTTCTAACCTCAGTCTATGTTCGATCACTCAATTTTTATTGTATGATTCATTAATTTAATCCCTCGGTAGTTGGAGCAATTTTGTATATCTTCTTTATTTATATATATAGGAGAGGGACAATGAAGAAAATTTCCAGATGTCCTTGTCTTCATTATTTAGGAATATAATGGAATTTCTCATTAAGTTACAATACAAATAAAAGGAATCTATGAGTTTAATGAATGTAGCAAGTGCAAACAAACTTATGTTTTAAGAATAGTGTGCACCAAACTTATTGTTAGGTGGTTTGTTTGTTTGTGTGTGGCTTTCTGTAATATTTTCTTATTTTTCTTAGATTTTAAATTCTACAGAAGTTCGGTTTATTGCCAGGAGGATATTTGTTAGCTACGTAGGTACATTTTACCTTTCAGTTCAGAATGTCATAATTTGATACAAACTTGCTTTTTTGACGAAAATACAAACTTACTTTAAACTCCAAACCTCTAGCTTGCTGCTAAGAGGATTGTTGCTGGGATACAACACTTGCGTGTATATACATTTGTTGACCTTTTGGTTCAAATAGTTTGTTTTATGTAAGTATATATTTTTTCCAAGATGAGTAGATCTACTATTGCAAACAGTTCACCTAATTTCATGTATTTTTTGGCTCATTTGTGACCTGAACTAAAAGTTCAAGATAATTCTCTTGTACTTTCGACAATTTTACACATAAATTATTTCTGACTTAGATAATTATCTGCGGTAACTTGTTCTAATTCATTTTGTTTCTCTTTTATTAGTTTATGTCTCAGTTGAAATTCACCAGACAAATCTTCTTCTTCCCTCTTTCTTCTTTAGGAGTTATTCTGAGCAATTTCATTTTCTTCATATATTCTTTGTTACATTACAGATCAGTTAGCAATGAATTGCTGAGTTCTACTTCGTGAACAAGTTAATGTGGTTGGTAGATGGATGCTGCTAAAAGAGTAATTAAAAACTGATTCTTGTAGTGTATATCAGATGTTTCTGTTAATTTCTACATCAACTGCATACTAATGTTTAATAAGGGTATTAAATGAAAAGAAAAAAAACATTCTAAGGACACTCATTGAAGACAAGCCAGCTAGCTCATTGTCCTGAAAGATAAGTGTTCTATATACTCATTCAATTATAGTACTTCGACATAATTATGCTTTATTAGTGAACATCTGAATATTTTTTTTCTCCTTTCATCTCTTATGATTATTTATGTCTCTGATTGCTCAGCGGTGAAAGAAATTAATGTACGAACCAAAAATTCAGTAGATCTCGTTTGATTCATAGAGTTTATGTAGTGAAAGTCGTCTGTTTCTTGGTCTGAAGTCTAGTTATGTTTTGTTTTGATGTTTTTGGGTATCTGAGTGTAGGAAGTGTTAGTGTCAAACATACATTTCCAGTAGGATCCTTCAAATTTCTACTCTGCTCGGATGTAGATTAGTGTCAAACACACATATCCAATATGCTCTTCCAATTTCTGTGCAATCGTTAGAATTTAATGTCGGTTAGTGTGTTCTTGCCATTGTTTCTTACTGAAAACCTATTGCTATAGTGAGCATGAAATGGTTCTTATATACGAGCACCCTCTTTAGTTATTTCATACATATGCCTCAGTAAACAATGTTACAAAATCTTTATTAGATTCTATAAATCCTGTCTTCTCCTCAGAAGTATCGATTGTTACCTACCCGTGTACATAATGAAGTTCTGATAAATACAATCCTTGCTGCATACTTACATAATCGAGCAGTTATTTGGATTCTCTTCACTGAACACTGTGCCAATCCTGCCTCCATCTCCCCCTCTTCGCCACCGATAGTACTCCTCATCATATGGTTCCGTCCAGTATTGGCTCTTCGGTGCTGGACACTTGTACCCTACCAGTGTATCTGAATAAGGCCAGTGATAGACATATCTAGGTACCTCATTCTGCGTGTTGTTGACATAGCAATAAGGATAGTGATGAACCATGTGTACTTCCTCTATAACCTTTGGTTCAACTGAGTTCACAACCATTGCTCCATCTGATGGCTTTACTTCTGCAGGCTGGGTTTCTTGAGGTGGTGGCGGTGGAGGTGGTTGTGGTGGCTCTTCTGGGTTTGGTGGTGATGGTGGAGTAGGCTCAGCTTCTGGTGGTGGAGGTGGTGGTGGTGGTGCTTGGGGTTCTGATGGTTGTTCAGGGGGAGGGGCATTGGGGTCGATATGGGAACAAATGATGGCTATCTTTCTCGTCTTCTTGATGGCTTGCAGTATCTTGTCGAGTTCTGCTCTCCCTATAACCGTTAGCTTTTGTTGGGAAAAATCGATGGAGATGTCATACACACCTAGTTAAATTCAACACCAACAAGATTTTGAGTTTGGAAAATTTGATGGAGATATCATACACCCCTAGTTAAATTCAACATTAACAAGAATTTTTGTTTTTTTTAAGGACAAATTTCTACATCTTTCTTTCTTTTACTAAGAAAGAAAAATTCTTGAACCTATGACCTCTAGCATATATTCCTACCAAATTGTTTTCATTCATTTTCATACTTTTTTTCGCACATGTACTTGTCGAAGGTATGTTAGCAAATGAACATGATGTTATCCCCTACATCCAATTATTGTGCTATTTGGGAAGTCGAGATAACTCTAGTTATCTTTGCCCAAACCTACAAGTATCTAACCTGACCTTTACTTATTGTTCTCTCATTTTTTCTCTTACAAACAAAGTCAAGGGAAGTAACATTCTTCTCAACAAAGAAGAAAATGAAGAGTGAAGAGAGGCGACAACACCACACCCATCAGAGATCCTCCGCCAAAGCTCCGACCACTGACAGACGTGCGCAACGCTCCATGACGAAAAGAGGAAGGGAAGATGAAGGGGAGAGACGCGTGGAGGTCAGAGGCAGGCTCGCAAGCACTGTGGAGGAGGGAAGAAGGAGGCTTCACCACCGCTCCAGACCTGTGCACTGCGACCAAAGAGGTCCAGTGCACCGGGGTTCCGAAGATGGGGGACATAGAGTCTCAGGGAAGGGGGAGAGCCGTAGGAGCTCACCGGAAGACGATAGATGCGACTCCCGTCCACCCAAGAACCATAGAGGTTCATACCTAGAGGTCCCTAAGAGGAAGATAGGTGAACTTTGGAGGGGAGAGTCTCACAGAGGAGTGAGATCGCCGGAGAGGGAGCTAGTGAAGAAGAAGGAGGACGAGGAAGGAGAATGGATCTTGTACAAGCCTAAACGCGTTAAGAAGGCGGAAAGGAAAGCTGAGAGCTTGAGCGCCTCCTTTGCGTCGGACACGGCAAGAGCTCCGAGGAAACCATTGTGTCACAAGTGCGCGGGGAGGGGTCACACAATCCACGAGTGTACCAACGACTAGTTCTGCTACGCGTGAATGCTCTAAACTTAAAGGCGTCCACATCGCTAACAAGCCGCTTGGTGTCGACCTATCTGCCACTCCTAAGCAGAGTGTGGAGGAGGGAAGCAAACCAGACTTGGTGAAGATAGTCAGCAACCAAGAACTCCCGAAGTCAGAGGAGAGTAATGACTGCAGGAGGCAGGTCGTTAGGGAGATTATTACTCCGACCCCGATAATGGCAGAGTTTGAGAGTAGGTTGAGACAATGCATAGTGCTCAAGGTGCACACCGGACACCCTACTATCGAAGCCATCAAGGACCTCTTATTGGAGGCCGTGCATCCCTGCTCAAGAAGAGAGTGGGTCATCGAGAAAGTGAGAGATGACTCGATGTTGGTTTATTGTCACACAGACGAGATCACAAGAGAGCTATTAGCTACTGGAAGTCTCGAAGGTGATGAATTTTACATCACTTTGAGCATATGGTCGAGGAAAACTGGAGCGTTGAACGCCGACAAAGTGCCAGCAGTTTAGGTCCATCTATTCAACGTTCCGTTTCAATGCTGGGTGAAGTCGGGGTTTCAGAATCTCATTAATGGTTTTGGGTACCTCATCTGCGTCGACAAGGAAACTAACTTTCAGACGAGGCGCGAGTTTGCAAGGATCCGGATCGGAGTCGAGGACATGAGTTTGATCCCTTCGGTGATTATAGCCCAATTCGAAGATGAGAGGTACGAAATCAAAGTCATTGTCGAGCGGAAGAAGAAAGTTTCATTCCGACATTCGACGGCGTACTCAGGGTCGAATTCTGAAGGGGAGGTCAAATCTATTCGAAAGGTGGAAGATGAAGGAGGTCCATCGGATTTGGGGAAATCAAATCCCAACCATTCGGCGACTAAGACAGGGGAGATGAACAGCCTGCCATCCGATCAACTAAGGGTTCATCACGAGCGTCCAAAACAACATACAGGGATGGGGAGGGTCACACAGGATCTAGAGGGTGACAGTTGTAAGGGGAGCAGTCTTCAAGCTCACAGGGTGGGCCCAGCGTCAAATCAGATTGGTGACGACGTGATAGAGGTAGAAGCGGAAAAGAGGGAGAAGGGTGTGGACGCACCAGTACGAGGTACTGTTCGAATGGACAGCGCGGCGCACTCTGCCCAAGGTCGTGCGATGGTGACAGGGGGGCCCACGCAAAAGTAGATGGAAGTCCTAGGTATGACAACTGAAGATTTTAGAGTGGCTGTAGAGATTGCGGTGAGGGAAATATAAAAACACTTATACTAAGGGGCCCAGGCCCAGTTCTTTCAGATGTCAGGCCCAATTCCAATTTGGGGGGCCAGTTTGAGGTGGGACAAATGTCTGAGGCTAAGGGATAGGGGACAGGGGGTAACTCGGCAAATTCTGAGCCGGGGGGGGGGGGAGCGGCTTTCAGAGGAGGAGGGAGAGGCAGCAAGGGAAGAAACGCTTCAACAATTGGTGGAGCACAGAGAGGGCAAAGAGGTATGCAACGAGTGGGAAAAAGAGAGCGAGTTAAAAGAGGATCTAAGCAGTCAGGAAGAGAGGATAGGTGCACTTCAGGGAGGGGGAACTGACTTTTCAGACTCAGAGGGAGAGTTTGAAAGTAGAGTTAAAGCGTTAACTCCGTTCGTGGGAGACAGCATAGAGGGCGAATGGGCAGATAAAGGGATCGAAGAGGCCAAAAGAAAAAGCAAGAGACAGATGGATAGATGGGGAGCTAAGGGTCCAAGCGAGAAGGACCTTATTAGATCGGCAGCTAAATCAAGGGAGCCAACGTCTGCTTGCGGAGGTACTTTCTATATTTTGAATTTCTTATCAGATGATAATCTTATTTATTATGCTTGCATTCTGGGATTAGATATGGGTTCCTCCATTTCTGTTCAGCGTAAGAGGGCTAAAATTATTAGAGAGGAAGCATACAAGTTATCAATTTAGTTTTCCCGTGGAGGGGGGTAGGTGTGTTAGGTGTTCATAGGTGTTCAATCCATTTTTATGTGTTACACAATTTTGAACGTTAGAGGTATGCGATCGAAAGTGAAGGCTAGATTAGTGAATGACACGTTAGTAAGGATAAAACCCAATATTTGCGCTATTCAAGAAACTAAGATAGTGGATCTGCAGAGTAAAGATTTTGACGGTCTTGTATCGCTCAGAGATTTCGTATGGCGCTTCAAGTCGGCGAACAGTATGTCTGGGGGCATTGCGCTGGGGGTAGATTCGAAGATCTTCGTGGTTGTAGATGAACGTATAGGTGACTTTTCTGTTTCTATTAGGATCAAACGGAGAAGGGATGGGTGGGAGCATTTGGTGACCACGGTCTACGGGTCCTGCGATTCAAGCCGCAGAGAGGATTTTTGGGAGGAACTTAGGGATATTAGAAAGTTATGGGACGGGCCTTGGGTGTTTGGGGGGGGGACTTTAATATTACTAGATTTAGTTGCGAACATCGGGGCAGGGGCCCAGACGAAAGAGACAGGTAACGCTTTAATCTAACCATTAACGATCTCGACCTCATTGAGATCCAGGGGAACGATAGAAGATTTACGTGGTCTAACATGCATGCTAACCCGATTTTAGCTAAGTTAGATCGCATTTTCGTATCCCCGGAGTGGGAGGCAATTTTCCCACTTGCGACAGTTAGATCGACCACTAGGTCCACCTCATATCACGTCCCTTTATTCTGGAAGGGAGGAGAGGGACAAATGGGAAGAAGAGGATCTTCAAATTCGAGAAGTCTTGGACCTTAAATGAGAACCTTAGGAATGTCATAGAGAATTCTTGGAACAAGGTTTTTCCAGAGACGGATGCAATAACTAAGTGGGTTAGCAAGCTTAGAAGGCTGCGGAAACAACTAAGAGGGTGGGCAAAGGCTGAACACGAGGAAACTATGAGAATTAAAGAAAATTTGGTCCGTAGAGTCCACGAGTTGGAAGTAGTTGACGAAGATCGAGCGTTGCTAGCAGCGGAATTTGACGAGTTGGCAGCAAGCAGAGTGGAGTTACAACAGATTGGGGTTCGTGAGGAATGCTATTGGAGACAGAGGTTCAGGATACAATGGCTACAAGAAGGAGATTCTAACACGACTTTCTTCCATAAGATGGCTAGTGGGAGAAGAAGGCATAACCATATAGGAGGATTATATGTGGGAGATGTGTGGAAGGAGGACGAATCATCTATTAGAAACCACATAGATTCGTCTTTCAGAGAGGTGCTGGGTAAAAAGAGAGGGATGAGATGTGAACTGAACCATGACATGTGGAGAGACTCGAGAATAGAGGGGAGCGAAGGCCTAGAGGTACCATTTGTGGAAGAGGAAATCACCAGGGCTATCAAGGGATTGGGGCAAGATAAGGCTCCGGGACCAGATGGCTTCCCTATTTTCTTCTACTCCAAGTACTGGTCCATTATTAGGAAAGACTTCTTAGACATTTTCGATGAGATGTTCAGGCGAAGAGCACAGATAGAGCGACTTAATTATGCAAACGTGGTACTTATCCTCAAGACTCCTGAGGTTCAAAGAGTTTCGGACCTTGGACCTATTAGCTTGCTCAATGGATCCTTCAAAATTATTACAAAAGTTTTGGCGAACAGACTTTCCCCGAATCTGTCAGACATCGTGGATGCTGCCCAGAGTGGTTTTATTAAAGGGAGAGATATTATGGATAGTATTGCGTCAGCACATGAGATGGTGTTCCGAGGTAATAAAGACAACTACGATGCCTTTCTCTTAAAGCTAGACTTTGAGAAAGCGTACGATACGATGAAGTGGGACTGCGTGGACGAGGTGTTCCAGCTAAAAGGGTTCCGAGACAAGTGGAGGGGATGGATGAACATGTGTGTCAGAAACGACAAGTCGTTCATCCAAGTGAATGGGGAAAGTGGGACGAAAATTAGATGCAGAAGAGGTCTCAGACAAGGTGACCCATTGTCGCCACTTATTTTTACGATCGTAGCAGACGGATTAACAGAAATGAACAAGAGGGGCATATAGGGAGGTATCATCAAGGGGGTAACTGTGAAAGGGATTGCAGATCCTCTCTCTATCCTGTAGTACGCTGACGATACTCTCTTGTTCGGGGTGGCAAGAGTGGAGGAAATCATGTCTCTCAAAATTTTACTAAGATGTTACGAGTTCTGGTCAGGTCTCGTGGTCAACCTACACAAGAGCTGTGTAGTGCCACTTAGCAACAGACATGCGAATTCAATTGAGACCACCTCCTCTTTGCTAGAGTGTGAGAGTGGAGAGTTCCCAATTCGATACCTAGGAACCCCAATCAGACCGGGTAAATTGAAAAAAAGAAGACTGGGAACCGCTCATTCAGAAGATCAAGAGGAAGCTGGCAGGATGGAAAGGAAAATTTCTGTCCTTAGGGGGAAGAATAACCCTTATCAACTCGGTCCTTAGTAGTCTGCCTACATACCTTATGTCAGTTTTTGAGATACCATCCTAGGTCATCCGAAGAATAGATAAGTGGAGGCGGCGATTCCTTTGGAAAGGAAGTTGTCAAGAAAAAGGGTTTTACTTGATGAAATGGGACAGAGTTTGTAAGAAGAGACAATTTGGAGGAATGAGTATAATAAATCTTCGAGATATGAACAAGGCGCTGCTAGCAAAATGGTGGTGGAAGATGCGCAAACAAACCAAAGCGTGGTGGAGCAACTCGTTCTTGAGTTACAGAAGGCGGAAAGTTGTCAGATTTGGAGGAAGATGCAAGCAGGGAAAGTTGTCAGATTTGGAGGAAGATGCAAGCACGGAAAGTCACCTCTCTTATGGAAAGGAATTACTAAAGTGGGGGAAACCTTCCATTCGAACACGAAATGCATTCTAGGAAATGGAAAGTGCACTAGATTTTAGAAGGACAAGTGGTGTGGGGCGAATACACTAAAATCACTTTTCCCGGAACTGGCCAACGAGGTCTCAGGACCAGACGACATGGTCAACGAGGTGTGGAGGAACAGAAGGCTCAGGCTGGTAGTAAAAGACACGCTATCAACCATGGGAGAGGCCCAGATGGAGGCGCTGAAAGGTTTATTGGGAGGGGTTGAAGATATGGACAGGGAGGCACAGGACGAATGAGTTTGGCTTCGGGGCACTTCGAAGACTTTTTCCGTTGCGTCCATGTACGATATTCTGAACGATGGGGGGACTAGAGACCATCAGGCCGATATTATTTGGAAGTCCCAAGTGCCATACAAAGTTAAGGCGTTTCTATGGCTCGTTTTCAACGATGCTATTCTGACCAAGACAAATCTTAGGAAACGAAATCTTCCAATAGATGTAACCCGTCAACAATGTAATTTGGATCAAGAGGATACTAACCATATCTTCTTTCGATGCTCTAGAGCAACTCTTATTTGGGAAGTGGTTGGGTTGGGATTTAACACGGTGCACATTCCTAGTAGTATCGAGGAAGTATGGGGTAGATGGAGGAGGGGTAACATTAGGAGGGATCATTGGCCGATGTGGGATATTGTTACTGGAGCTATTTTGTGGTCCCTTTGGCAGGATAGAAATGATTTATGCTTTCGTAATATTAAATGTAATTTTCATATATTATTGCGTAAGATTATGATCCTAATTCAAGAGTGGACAGGTAATACAGGCTCAAGGAAGAGAATTCGCTTCGAAGATATCGAGTGATCGGAATGTCTTCGCAGAGGAATTCGCCGGAGTTGTCTTTTGATCTTCCGTGGCGAGGAAGAGTGGGCTTCGCTTCATTTTATTTTGGTTGATGTAATAGATGTTTTGTGGTAGGAGACTATCTATTTTGAGTGCCGGGGGCACACGAACTTGTATGTGTTGTAATAGGGATATTTTGTGGTTTCGTTAAAACTTCGTTAATAAAATCGGTGACCGTGGTCACTTTTATCTTTAAAAAAAAAAAAAAAAAAAAAGTCAAGATATCTACATTGCGTTATCAAAAACATACTGAAAATTATGTTATGACTGAAAGTAAATCTATGCAAATTACAGTATGCACATCTTACTTCCAATGGAAGATAACTCCAGTTTGTCGTAACTCCGCATCCAACTAAACCCTTGAAAGGATGGATAAAAAATATGCTATTTAAACTCTTACCATCTACCCCACGAAGTGCCTTCCTGATTTTCTGAACACATCCATTGCAGTCCATACGAAGTTGTATTTCCGTAATACGTGGTTTCTACAATTTCAAGTAAAACCCTTAGGCTCATACCATACATATATAAATTGTAAGCCACAAGCCTATCGAGAATGAATAATAATGAACGTACCTCTAATTCCGGAACCATAGATTTTGTAGGCCACACTAGCCTCCCTTCTGCACCTTGTAAGGGAATTTGTACACAATGAAAGGGTTGGAAAGGAAAGGGTGGTTGTTTTTATACTAGGAGAATGGAACATTTGTATTGCCAAAAAGGTTAAGAAGAATGAAGTAAATATGATAAGGAGGGGACTACTCAAAAAGAGGGATTCTTGTTCTTCTTCTCCTTCTCCTTCTCTTCTTTCTCTACCTTTTGTCACTTTACAAGGTCACTTTCTATCTCTAATGGCCGGTCACTGATGTGGATGTAGGGGAGGGGATCTTCTAGCCCACCCTAAAAGAAAGCTATAAAAAGATGAGCTTATCCAAGGTTCTCTTGGCCAAAAGAAGCTCTTCTTTTGGCTTGAGGCATCTTGGGCTCTTTACGAATTAAACCTCAAAATGAGCGAGCTAGTTTGTTTCGATGCAAAATAATAAATTAGCTATTTGTAAAATGTTTGTCTGGGACTGGAAACTGAGGATATTGTTGTTTGGTTGGAGATAACAGGTTGGAAAATAATTTCTAAGCTTTTATTAAGGAACCAATGAGAGAAAAATTGTACAATCTTTCTCGCTCTCTAAGAATAGTTTGTTTAGATATAAGATGATAAAAATGGTATGAAAAAACGAACAAGAAAACTACGGAAATCAGAAACGGGAGGATCTTGTGGAAGAAAACTACGAAAAATAGTACTATAGTATTTTTCTATTATTTTTCTCATTTTTGATGAATCGGATAGAGCCAAACGGCTCCCGCCATCAAAAAATATATATTAATCAATAAAGCAGTTAAAAAACAATACAAATAGTCAATGGTTTTACAAGATGTAAAACAGAAATAAGCGAGCAAGTAGGAAATACAATAAAGCGAGCAATTAAGAAATACAATAACAGATACAAGATCAGCAAGCAGAGAGTGGAGCCACAGCAAAACGCGCCACGCCGTTACCCGAGAGCGGAGCAAACGGCTCGAAAAAGCGAGCCAGGAGACAAAAGCCAGACTGTCGCGCACGGGAGACCCTAAGAGTAACGACGCAATAAAAAAGGAAAACGTCCTGCCGCACCAAGTTGGAGTAACTACGCCCACAAAGGTTAGCAACCACTGGACCCAAGGTATCGCAATCGAACAAAGAAGCCAGGACCACCACTAAGCTTGATGACGGGAGCGAAAATAGAGGAAGACAGCCAAAAGGCGGACCAAAAATTCGGGAGGCCAAACAGCCTCACATAACTGCACAAGGCACAACCTGCAACGAAAAACCAGATTGCCAAATCCAAGGTGAAAGCAAAATGCCAAAACTCAGATGCGCGCAAGAGGAAGCGCCGCCACTGAAGATACTTTTTTAGCTAATAAACGCGCACTCACGCGAGTAGGCAAGTTAGAATAAAGTTTCTTCTTGTAATATCTCTTAGCGGGGGGAGGATCGACTTCCCCCAGCGGGAGAGAGGTCCTGCCATGGACAGGCCCGATAGTGTCAACTTTGTTAAGACTATTAGAGGGGGAAAGGGGACTGGGTGAAACTGGCGAAAATATATGTCTGAAATTAGTTAGAAAAGAAAGACGAGAAGGGAAGGAAACTCCACGAGTCGATTGGTGCACGATCCCAATCGAACTACGAAACCAAGAATGGTAAGACCAAAATGGAATGCATAAATCAGACTTCTTAGCCCGATTCAAACTCAACGAAGGCCTCACAGCACTAAAACGGGGACGATGCTGAAAACTGCCTGACCGAGGAAGGGAAACAAGCTTCGTGAACTCCGAGCGATCCTTAAACAGGGACGCAAAATTAGGATACTGACAAGTCGCAAGAAAAGCATCATGAGCAACGAAGGAAGGAGTGGGGTTAATAGGTGGAAAAGGCACCACTGCAGAGGAGCCTAATTCCTTTCCCGGCTCACGACTACTCTTCCTCGCGAAGCATGTATAAAGCATGCTCTTAAAGAGGGGACAAATAAGAAGGGAGAGACGTTTAGCCGGAAAAGTTCTAGCCAAAACATGATCCTTATCCAGACTCCTAAGCAGCGTTGGCCCCACAACTTTAGAATGGGGACGAGTCTGATAAGAAGCCAACCGAGGGAAGGAAACAAGTTTCGTATGAACCTTTCGATCCTTAAACATACTAGCAATATTGGGAAGCTGATGAGAGCCAGAAGATGCATCACAATCTGTGAGATCATTGAGAGAATTCGAATCTGGATAAGGAACATCCGCAGTGAGGTCAAAATTCTTTTTAGACTCAAAACAAGAGTTCCTCTCCGAATATGCATTAAGCTTGCCTTTTAAGAGAGGATAGTTAAGAAATAAGAGAAGTTTGGCCGGTAATGGTTTGCCTCTGGGTAAACCAAGAAGTTTTTGAAGGGAATAGCATCGCCTGCGTGAGTGTCCATGCTTGTCACAAAAGAAGCATTTCATTTTGTTCACGCACTCTCGTAGAAAATACCCAGGAAGAAGGCACCTGAAACAAACCAGGAGCAGGGCAGGGCAACAAGACGAATGGTCCAACTCGGAAGTGGGAGAGCAATGAGAGCGATCCAATATAACGGGCCTATATTTTTTATCGACCTCGACCCAAGACGGGCATAAAGAGACCATGGCTCAAAACCAGAGAAGGGCTGTGGAAACTGATATAGAGAGGATCAGTTACTGCAAAGGTGGTTAAACTAGCCAGGCCAATGGATCACTACAGATCCAGCACCAATATACCGATGAAAACAACGCAATAGACCAACCGAAATGCAAGAAAACAGAGGATCGGAAAGATCCAAACCACAAACGATACAGAACTAATAGGAGTTCAGAGAGAGTGGATAATAAGCTACAGAGAGATTAGTTTTTCTCATTTTTAATCTTGGAAACAACTTTTCATTAGTTTATTAAGAAAAGCTTGAAAGAACTTTTCAATGTTTTTTATCCATCCAAAATTTCTTGTTCAACACTTTTTTGAGCAGTGTTATTCCACTAAATTACAATACACAAACTTTCCCTAAATAGGGTTCATTGTTAGAGAGAAGTAAAACAATTGAAAAACATTGAAACTATATTACTCTTAATTTGCCCCCTCTTCATCTTTTTTTTTCTTGCTGTTCTTGTCCTATCTTCGTCAACTTTCTACAAGTTTACACAAAAACAAACGACCACTGTAGAAACTATAATTGCAAGTACAGTAAAATTTCGTTAAATTAGTAAGGGTGGAACCATGAAAAATTATTAATTTAGTAGAATTAGTATTTAACCGATAAAGATAAAATAATAAAGTATTAATTTAGAAAGAATCTTATGTTTCGATGTACATCAAATTTAGTATGTACATACATAGTATATCAAGAGTTAAATACATACATCAAATCAAGGCCTACACAAAACAATGAACAATTTCATAGAATTCCTTCAACAACAAAAAAAATAATTCCATAGAAGATTAAATGTGTCGATATGTTACATGCATATGCATTGAACATCATCTGCATAAATACAATCATCATAAGCTTTAGTCCTAGACTCAAAATCATAGTAATTTTCATATTCTTCTTACACCTATCAATGACATCTCATTTGAAAGGGATGAAAAAATCGACATTGACTGATGAGATTAGGAGAGCACTGTGTGAGTACAAATATGATCATTCATCGTCGACTTAACAAGAACTGCAACAATGAGTTCAAGAAATTCCATCAGCCAAGGAACAATATCAAATACTCTTAAAAGATCAGCCAAATACTTGTCAGAGAGATGAAAAATAGCAATTCTAAGAGACAAAATAACAAAATATCTTAAGTTAAAAAAAAGTATTGTATGAATGGTTTCTCCAGAATCAAGAGAAAACTAATATGACTGGAGAAATGATCCAGAGTAAGCCAAATATTTTTTCAAAAAAAAAAATTGTATGGTGAAATTAATCCGGAGTTCAACTGCTCAATTGATTAGCTAGATATGTTCAAGGAAAGACATGAAATTAAGTCTTATCGAAGGTTCGATGAAAGTAGTTCGACTGCCACGAAGAATATTGAAGGTGCTTTACCAAAAAAATGAGTTAAACTAGACCAATTTGACTGAAAGTATATCTACAATATGGATGAAACATTGTTATTTTATCGATTGAAAGCTGATCATTCGCTTGCTACAAAGCAATTGGAAGGACACAAGAAGGATAAGGAGAGAATTATTGTTGTTGTTTGTTGCAATGGCGATGATTTAGACAAAGTACATTTATGGATTACTGGTAAGTATGCTAATCCTAAATGCTTTAAACACGTGAACTTGAGCAATCTAAGTTGTCATTATTGGGCAAACACGAAAGCATGAATGACTGTTTTACCTTTTCAAGAATTTGTTTATTGGTTTGACAAAAAAATGAATGGTAGAAAGGTTCTCCTTATCGTGGACAATTGCCCTGCCCATCCAAAAGTTATTGAAGGCTTGAGGAATGTCGAACTATTTGTCCTGTCTCCTAACACCACATCAAAAATTCAACCATGTGATTGTTAAGGTTTTGACCTCAAATACACGTAGGCACTGAGTACTTGAAATTAGAGAAGAAGATGATGAGACAAAGACAGCAAGAGAAGTTCAAAAAGTGAGTTAATCGACCGGTCATGCTTTGACTTTTTAGTTGAAGACTGCTCAATAAAGCGGTCGACAGCTCTTGTACAGTTTTGACTATTTTCGGAAAGATCTTTTCGTTTTTCGAATGACACATTTACTCGCTCTATAAATAGAGGTGAATTTACTGAGTATTCTTCACCCCTTGCAATCATAATTCTTCTGAACTAATCATTAAATCAACAATCCAAGTGTGAGAGATTTTATTATTTTCTTCAGTCAAGATCTTTTCTTCCACTTCGGCGAGTTTTGCGGGATTTGTTTGTAGAAGTCCTGCGTGTGTAATAGGTCTCTCGGCCAGAATTTCGAGTACCACTGTACAAGGGTTTAAAGTATAGTGAAACGCTTGTGGCGGAGAATTGCTACAAGTAGGTGGTGTGGACGTAGACCTAGGGGTCGAACCACATTATATCGTTGTGTCTTTCGTGCTTGCTCTCTTTGCTTTCTCTAATTCTATCTCCTTACTTTACGCATTTTATTTAAGTTTTTAATATCCAAACAGTCACCCTATTCACCTCCCCAGGGTGGTTTACAACTTGTTGAGGTGTCCACTACTTTTCCTTGAGTCATGTCCTCTGCTTTCATCCAATTTTCAGTGCACATGACATTCTCCAATAATCCGGCTTCAACCGATTCCTGTAATCGGTCAATATCCCGCCACTTGAAGAAAAAACACTTTTTGATGTAATTGTAGACACATGAGGGATTAGTAGATCTCTAACCATGAGTGAAAGAATTGTAAATAGAGTTTCATGCTCTTTCCACCACTGTAATCCCTCAATCCTGGTAGTAAAACTCTCACTATCTTGTGAATTATATCAGTTTAATTTATTAGATTCATTAGTCTTCGGTTTTTTAGACTGAATACGAGCAAGCAAATTAAAAGTGGAATATTCTAATGTACTCTTACCCTTACCTCTAAAAGAAGAAGAAGAAGTTGATACACTAGTTTGTCGTATGGTACCAGTAGATGCTTAAGTTCTATCATAATATTCATACAAATTATTCATTGTCAACTCAAATCTAGCTAAATAATCATTACATTCATACTGAGATTCTTCTCCAAGCAAAGCAAAATACACCTCAGTCAAACTTTTCGTACCTGATAACTACAATGATCCATTACAGTAGCAATACAATACAACATAGGAGGAAAATTAAAATATTTCAAAAATTTATCATAAGCGGGAGTAACAATATGGCCAATGTGAGAATCCAAAAGCATTTCTTGAAAAGTTTGCATTATACTAATTATTGAATAAAAATACTACTAGAAGTGGAATTATAAGATTTTGAAAATTTCACAGTTGTTGTCTTAAAAGGTTCTAAAAATTTTAACAAGTTTTCGGCATAATACCAAGATTCAGGTGTCATTTTAAAGTTTTCCATGTTTTTTTGCAATAAAAAAATAATTTATAACCACTTTGTATTGAGTAACAACATTTAGTAGGTCGAAAGTAGAATTCCATCGGTGTTTAACATCTTTAGAAAATTTCCTAAAATGTACTCACTTAAGATTACACCATTCTTTGAATTGTTGAAGCGATGAAATACACACAATTTGAAATGTACCACTCAAAGCGATGAAATACACACAATTTTTTATTGCATTACAAATGGATCGGATACTTTCAATGCATCTTGTACACATAAGTTGAGAATATGACATGCAAATCTAACATGAAATTTTTCAAGACATGGAAGAGCTAAATTTTGAACTAGTAGTAATCGCACTAGTGTTGTTGGAGACATTATCAAAACTAATAGAAAAAGTTTTATCGCAAATTTGAAATAAATCACATATTTCTAAAAATACGTGTTGCGATAACTGGACCACTATGGGGTGACGACAAAGTTACAAGTGATATGATTATCTTTTGAATGAGTCATTCACTATCAATCCAATGAAAAGTTATGCCCATCATCGGAATATCTTACAACATTTTCATCCATTGGCTGTTAACAACACTCTACAAGTTAAATAATACAAAAGAGCAATTAAAGCATATCTCATTTCGGAATAGAGTTTAAAACAATCGGCCTTAATGGTATTTCTAGGAATTCTTTTGAAATGGGGATTTAGAGCATTTTGGATAAAGGCATCTAGGTTCCTACTATCGGAATAGGAAAATGGTAACTCATCCTTAATAACTAGTATGGCCATTTCTCGACGAATGGTTCCGGGATCATAGCTATGGCTATTTACATGCCCGGTCCTATGGTTGATATTTTGTTGGGAGAGTTGGTCTTCTACTAGTTCGGGGTATATATTAGTAATGTGTCAACTAATTGTTACATCAAAAAAAAAATGTGTCAACTAATTGTACCCGTCCCCCCACCCTTCTTCCACCTGTAACGTTTTTGACATATTTTACATACCTTATGTTCCTCTTTCAGATTGACCTCGCTTGTGACAAAGTCATAAAATTTGTGGATTTCGGAAGTTTGGCCTCTATGTTTTTTGGAAGAAGTGGGTTGTGCGGCATTGATGTCTTGTGTTTGTGTGTCGAGAATATTCTTGTGAGGTGAAACACTTTCATAATCTATATTAAGATTAGGATTATAATTGATCTCTAATTGTGGAATAAAAGGAGTGCAACAAGATGAACTAGTGGATTCTTGTCCATTTTGGCTACGGCCGCTACCGTTTGATCGTGACATTATACAAGTAGTGTAGTAGTGTAAGTGAAAAAACTATAAAAAGAATGAAGAGTTGAGAGAGTTGAGAGAGTTGAGAGAGTATTAGTGTATGTGAAAAAACTAAAAACAAGTGAACTACTAGAAAAAAATTAACATTCTACAAATTAACGAATAACAATTTTGAGAGAGAGTTGAGAGTATTAAAGAGGGTTGAGTTGTAACACCCCGGTAATTTCAAATATATATATATATATATGTAATATAGTGTGATGGCAAAAAATGTAATTAATGGAAAAATGAGGTGGTCCCACGGATTTGGAAAGCACAACAAATGTGTTGTTCAATTCAAGGGTGACGTCATTCCATGGGGCCCACGTTGAAAGGAAACAAACAGCAAAGTATATGCTGCTGTCTATTCAATTGGTGACGTGGACAAGGGGAGGGGCCTACGGGCTCTTCTCTGTGCTCACGGGAGAAAGGTAAGTAATTGTCCCATATCGGATTTGACAAAGAATAAAAATATAATATAAATATAATAGCCTATGATCAAGAGTCACCAATCCGGTTAACCACCTTTTGAGAGGCAGCCTGTGGTGGGAGGAGAGAGTTGAGTAGATGTTGAGCTCTTCTTCACTTCGTTGTTGTTTCTTCCTTCACCAAATTGAGAGGAGGGAGGAGTAGTAGTAGTAGAGACTAGAGAGAGTTGATATTTGATAATAGTATTATAGAGAGAGATAGGGTATTTTGAATTAGTGAAAAAGAATGAAAGGAATAAGTAGAATTTATAGAGAAAAAATTCCACAAAAATAAAAAAGATCAAACAGTTGGCCCGATCGGGCAAACTGTTGGACTCGGTGGGTTAGCCCAGGCAGGCCAACCAGTGGGAGTCCATGGGTTGACCCGGGAGTGGTATTCTCGACTCGTGCCGGCATCTATCTTCTCCTTCGACCAGTTCGAAGGACTCTTCCTCACGCATTTCGTAAGCAGTCGCCGCACCAAGAAGACGAGCGCCTCCCTCCTGTTCCTCAGCCAAAAGAAGGGCGAACAATTAGGGACTATGTCAAGCGCTTCACTGCTGAAGCCAGGTCCATCGCTTCCTTGGAACCCTCGGTGGCCACTGTCGCCTTCCAGTCCAACGTCCTCAATGCTGACCTCAGGGCGTCCCTCGCCAAGAAGCCCGCTCGAGACTTCTCAGAGCTCCTACTCCAGAGCGAGAAGTACATCCGAGCGGAAGAAGCTCTCCACCGCTCCACCTTTGAGGCGTCGTCTTCCGCGAACAAGCGGAAGGGTGCAGAAGAAGAAGGAGCTAAGAAGCTCCAAAAGGACAATGGGGGTCAGCGTCATCCTCCTCCTCGGTTCGAGAAATTCACTCCGCTAAATGCAAGTGTGTCCGCCATTCTGATGGAGATCGGGAACGAGGGTCTCCTACCTCCTCCCCCCAAGATGAATACTCCTGGAAAGAGGAGATACCGGAATAAATGGTGTCATTTCCATCGGGACCACATGCACGACACGGACAAATATCGAGCCTTCAAAGACGAGATTGAGGCCCTCATCCAAAGAGGCCAGCTTGCTCGCTTCGTTAGGAAGGACAGGGCCGATCCGCCCTCACCACCCAGCGGGGCTTACAGGCGAGCGGAGAGCATGTGGAGGCTCCGGAGGTCAAGGCAGAGGCCATCGTGCACCTGATACACGGAGGCCCAATAGGGAGAGATTCCAACTCCTCCCGAAAAGCCTTTGTTAGGAAAGTCGATTTCGTGTAGAGCCATCCTCCCCCCAGGGGCCTAGGAGTCCCCGTGACATTCTCCGATCTGGACTTGGAGGGCATCCGCATGCCCCACTGCGATGCCCTCGTCATCAACCTCCGAATGGCAAACTTCGACGTTCGTCGAATTCTGGTGGACAACGGCAACTCCGTCAACATCCTTTTCTTGGAGGCTTTCAAGGGCCTCCAGCTATCGAGGGACCGGCTCAAGCCTGCGGGCTACACTCTTCACAGGTTTACTAAGGTCCCGGTGACGATCGAGGGAGTTATAACCCTCGACGTAACTGCTGGAAAGGCCCCGACAACTCGCACGGAGCCAATGGACTTCATGGTGGTAGACGTCAAGGCCATCTATAATGTTATCCTGGGTAGACCAGGTTTGGCCGCACTTCAAGCCATCCCTTCAGCCTACCACATGAAGATGAAGTTCCCTACGCCCTCAGGGGTGGGAGAAGTGAGGGGAAGCCAAGAAGCAGCTCGGAAGTGCTATATGACCTTGATGGGGGGTCCAGTTCTCTCTCTAAAAGCACTTGAACTTCCTCAGGAAGACGGTCAAACTATCTCCGAGCCCATGGACGAATTGCAGAAAGTGGCATTCTCCGAAGAAGACACCACTAAGACGTTCCGCGTCAGCAAGGCTCTCTCCCCCTCCATTAAGCAAGACATCTCCTGGTGTATACGGGAGAACCGCGACCTCTTCGCCTGGACTGCAGCCGACATGCCCGAGATCTCAAGGGTCTCTTAATGCACCGTCTGAGCGTTATCCCTGGGGTCAAGCCTGTCCGACAGAAGAGGAGGAAGTTCGCTCCCGAGCGGCAACAGGCAATCAAGGAGGAAGTCGAGAAGCACCCCAATGCCCGATTTATCCAGGAGGTAAACTACCCTGAGTGGCTCTCCAATGTGGTGATGGTTAAGAAGGCCAACGAGAGCTGGAGGATATGCATTGACTTCACCGACCTCAATAAGGCGTGCCCGAAGGACCCCTTTCCCCTTCCTAGCATCGACGCCCTGATCGATGCGACCTCTGGGCACGAGCTCTTCAGTTTCATGGATGCCTTCTCGAGGTACAACCAAATCCAGATATTCCCTCCTGACATCCTGAAGACCTCGTTCGTGACGGACCAGGGCCTCTATTGCTACCGAGTTATGCCGTTCGGCTTGAAAAATGCGGGAGCTACATATCAGTGCCTTGTGAACAAGGTTTTCCAGGACCAAATTGGCCGAAACATGAAAGTCTACGTAGACGACATGGTGGTCAAGCACACTCGTGGGCAGGAGCACGTTCTCAACCTTCAAGAAGCCTTCAGGGTTCTCAGGAGGCACAATATGAGACTAAACCCCAGCAAGTGTGTGTTCGGTGTCTCATCGGGCAAGTTCCTTGGATTTATGGTCAGCCAGAGAGGGGCATAGAGGCCAACCCCGAAAATATCCAGGCCATTCTCAAAATGGCTCCCCCACCAGCGTTAAAGAGTTATAGAGACTCACGGGGCACCTCGCCGCGATTGGGCGATTTCTCTCCAAGTCCGGGGAGAAGTGCCTCCCCTTCTTCAAGGCCCTCAGGGGGGCTAAAGGCTTCGAATGGGGACAGCAGCAGCAGGAGTCCTTCGACAAGCTCAAGGAATATTTAGCTAACCCCCCACTCTTGAGCAAGCCAGCACCTGGGGAGGTCTTCTACCTCTACCTCGCAGCTTCGGAGCAGACGCTCAGTGCGGTCCTTGTAAGGGAAGAGGATAAGGTGCAGAAGCCCATCTATTATGTGAGTAAGGTGCTTCGGGATGCCAAACTCCGTTACCCAAAGTTGGAGAAGATGGCCCTCGCTCTGGTCATGGTGGCTCGCAAGCTCCACCCCTACTTCCAATCTCATTCGGTGGTCGTCCTTACCGACCAACCGCTCAAACAAGTTCTCCACAAGCCCAAGACCTCCGAGCGCCTCATGAAGTGGTCCATCGAGCTAAGTCAACATGATATCAGCTACCAGCCTAGAACATCAATCAAGGCACAAGCTCTGGCCGAATTCATTATGGAAAACACCATCCCCGACCCTTGCGAATCGTCCACCGACCCCTTTGTCTGGACCATTTACGTAGACAGGTCCTCTTGTGCCGACGGGAGCGGGGCTGGCATTATCTTAACTGGCCCCGATGCTTTCGTCCTCCAATACTCCCTCCGCCTGAACTTCCCAGCATCGAACAACGAAGCGGAGTATGAGGCCCTCATAGAGGGGCTCTGCATGGCTCGCAAGGCAGGAGCCGAGCACGTAATGGTCTTCAGCGACTCGCAATTGGTCGTCAACCAGGTGTCTGGGGAATACGAGGCAAGGGACGAACGCATGGCCAAGTACTTGGCAAAGGTTAGGAAGCTTCTAGCCTTATTCGAAGATGTTCAACTTCATCGCGTCCCTCGAGAGGAAAATACGCAGGCAGACGCTCTCTCAAAACTCGCCTCCTGTCCCTTCAGGGTCTAGAACGGACCGTCCTGATAGAGGTCCTCCTCAGACCAAGCATTGATGAAGATAGCTCGGAACCGATGGAAGCATACCCCCTAACACTTGGGGAGAACTGGATGAAGCCCCTCCTCGAGCACCTCAGGGACGAAGTCCTTCCCGAACACCGAAAGAGGCTAGGAGGATCAGGATGCGAGTCGAGCGGTACACACTCCTCGACGGAGTCATGTACAAATGCTCTTACACTCGATAGACGGGCGACCCTATCTGAGATGCCTCTCCCCCAAGGAAGCTCTCTATGCCCTGAAAGAGGCCCATCATGGTATGTGCAGTGCACACTTGGGAGCAAGATCCCTCGCCCGTAAGCTCCTGAACTATGGCTACTTTTGGCCCACACTACTGAGTGACTCTGAAGAATACGTCCGCCAGTGCGACGCCTGCCAGAAATTTTCCCCGATCCGTCGCCTGCCCCAAGCACAACTCGCCTCCTTAGCAAGCTCGATCCCCTTCGCAATGTGAGGGATAGATTTGCTCGGACCCTCCCTCCAGCATAGGGCCAGCTGAAGTTATTAGTCGTAGCAATAGACTACTTGTAGTACCCCGTATTTTTAAATGTTATTTTAAAAGTTTATAAATGAATTAAAATGATTTTTGGAGATTTAATAAATATTTTTCTGGAAATCTATCTTTTTACACGTGCAAATATTTTCTTGAGAAGTTCAAAAGCCAAAATTTCTTCATGGAAAATCATCATTTATTATTTTGGATTTAATTGCAATTTTTCTATATTTTTCTAACATTTATTGGATCTATTTGCAAATTTTAAGAAAAAGAATGATCTTTTTTCAAAATTGTTATTTTGAGGGGTGAAAGTGCAAAACTATTTTCTGGACTTTTCAAACAGTGCCGGCTGGAAATAAGGTGTCTATTTTACTTTTAAATCTCAATTTAATTGGTTTTAGCAAGTTTCCAAGTATAGGGATCTATTAATGTGTTTGGAAACCCTAAATCTTCTACTCCGGATTATTTAAAAGATGTGCAGCCGTCTTTTCCTGCACAACACAAGGGTTTTATCATTTCTTGGAGAGTTAAGGAGGTGATCTTGGATTTCGCAAAAGAAAGGTTTTCTTACCAGATTTTCTTTATTTGAGGTGAGTGATTTGTTGTGTTTTATTTTCTTTTGTGCATGTTGTATGAGAGTGACTTGTTTGTTTTCCTTTATTTTGTGTATGTTGTATGCGAGTGATATAAATGTTTTGATTGATCTTGGATGTTGAATTTCATATACTAGAAAGCATGTTTAGGATTTGAGTATGATTATGTACTTAATGAATTGGATGGATGGATGAAAAATTGGATCTTGTGAAACCCTAGTTGTTTGTAAATAAAATGGTACGTGGGTAATTCGAGATTTGATGAATGACCTATTGGAGATCATGGGTAGTCCATCTCTTTTGAATAAATGTTGGATTGATTGAATATGGTGGATTTTATGCATAAACCTAATAAAGATGAGACCTTTATTACTTTTGAGTATTGGTTGAACACAAATTTGATATGGTGATGTTATCAATTGAGTATGGTTGTGAGTTGTGGTAGTAATTCATTTTTGAGAAATTTGAAAGGAAAAGTATGAATCAAGAGATCATGACATGAAAATTGAAATTTGGAAATTTAGTTGAGTTGAGGAAATATACTCAAATTGGGGATTCTCTTGAGATTTTGATATTTATATGGTTTGGATCTGAATACGAAACTATTTCAGTGATCAATAAATTTTAAGAAACTCTATTCCGACTATATGCACAATCCATGTTTTAATCGAAAGAAATCAACAAAATCTCTATTTTTATAAATTCAAGTAGTTTTGATCTAGTTTTATAGACTATTATATGTCCTACATGCTGTATTTGATCAGGTAAGAAATAAGCTTTTCGTAGAAATCGTTTTCATAAAGTAAAACTACGTATCGGTTGAAATGTGCACAACCAAAATTTTGCAGTCTGTAGGTCGACAGTCGACTGGTATGACTTCTCAGTCGACCGATACGACCCGGCTGCTATGTTCTCTAGTTTTCTTGAAATTTTGTTCGGGACAGTCGACTGAGGACTTTTACAGTCGACTGGTACCACCTAGAATTATTTTCTCGAAGTTATTGTAATTTTTCTCTCTGGACAGTCGACCTATACCCTTTATAGTCGACTGCCATACTTAGAATTATTTTCTTAAAGATTATTGGATTTTTCTCTCTGGACAGTCGACCTATGACCTTTAGAGTCGACTTATAACACTTAGATTATTTTCTTAAAACCATGAAATTCTCCTTCTAGACAGTCGACTTACGCTTGTTATTAGTCAATTGGTACTGATGTATATTTATATTTCTGAATGTTCTTTCAAATGATTTATTCTCTAAATGTTTTAATCCATAACTTACTATTCTATACTTTATCTTCTACTGAACATATGTTTTCAAGTTGTTTTGACTGAGGAATTCATATTGGAAGATTGGTTTGGATATTTGAGTGTAAGTCTCTAGAGGGTGTGTGACCCTCGTATACTGGCAGTTGAGATAATTATGTTTGGGCCTGTTGAGGCATTTAGTTGATCAGTTGTTTGAGATAAGTCCGGTAAGGTACACCAACTCTAGGAGATTCGTAAAGAAATTAAATAACCTAAATGATAAGGACAGGAAATAGTGGTGATATGATGAACGAGAACATGGGTTATAGACCTCAGTATGGCTTGCGGTGTGAGATAGTCCCCGGAATTATCCAGGTGTGAGTGAAATAGTCTCCGGAATTACCTGTGGTGTGGGATTGATCTCCGAAATTATCGGGGTCGAAGCGATGCACATGTGGTATTCGTGTGATGAGGTGCCATTGCTTGCGGTGTGGGGTATTCTCGAAGACTCCCAGGTGTGAGTAAAATAGTCTCTGAAATTATCTGTGGATAGAGATTGACCTCCGGAATTATCGGGGCATGGGCTAATACTCACAGTTTATCTTTATCTCGTAGTAGTCATCGTGTTAGGATTAGTGGCATAGCGGGGGATTAAATCCTATAAAGTGGAAACGTTAAGGGCTTGCACCGGACCTATGTAGAGTGGGATGCATAGACTTCGACAAGTACGCATTAGAGAGTCAGCATGTAGAATTGTGTTTTCTTGATTTGGTTTCACGCATGCGTTTTCCTATTTTCTACATTTGACACTTAGTCTAGCTACACTTGATGTTTTCATGTTTCCTTGCCACCTCTTATTTCATTTACTCTTGTCTCTAGTACGTGTTGTTTATGATTCCATGTTTTATGTTTATTTATGTGGCATGTTTGTTTTTTTTTTTATGTCACTCACACCTTTATGGCTGACTCCTTTAGTTTTGGGGGTTAGGGTTGTCTCTAGCCTCATATTTTACAGGTTGTTGCTTAGGGTTTGGGATTTGGATGCTTGAGTTCAAGTGATGTAATGATTTATGTAATTGTAAAAGAAAGTGTTGTAAAGAAGAGAGAATTGTGATTAAGGTGTATTATATTCCGCTGTGTTATGTAAATGATTATTGAAATGAAAATTGAAAATTTTACTGGTATTGACTTTGTTTAATATTACATTTGAAGTTGATGCTGGGAATTGTGCCACGTATTTTCTAAGATATTATATTAGAAATTCGGGGTGCTACACTACTTCTCAAAGTGGACCGAGGCTTAACCTCTTTCGATAATCACCGAGCACAAGGTCCAGAAGTTCTTTTGGAAGAACATCGTTTGCCGGTTCGGGGTACCTCGCATCTTCGTAACCGACAACGGGACTCAATTCGCGGGAGCGACCTTCCGTAATTTTTGCGCCGACCTCGGTATTCAGCAGCGATTTTCTTCTGTAGCTCACCCTCAATCCAATGGCCAAGCGGAGAACGCAAACTGACAAATCCTCTCCGGCCTGAAGAAGAGGCTCGACAAATCCACTAAGGGGCTGTGGGTCGAACAACTCCCCAATGTGCTTTGGAACTATCGCACCACCAAAAGAGCTCCGATGGGGGAATCCCCTTTCAAACTCACATATGGTTCCGAAGCTCTCATCCCTTTGGAAGTGGGTCTGCCTTCACCCCGACTGATAGCCTACAATAAAGTGCAGAATGTGAACCACTTTCGCAACTGCCTAGACCTCATAGACGAGGTCCGCGAGAGGGCCGCAATTAGACAAGAGACCTACCTCCATAGGACCACTCAAGCTTACAATAAGAGGGTACGGCCAGCCAACCTAAAAGAGGGTGACCTAGTGCTCAGGAAGTTGTCGATCTCCGATCCAAGCAAAAGAGGCAAGTTGGCACCCAATTGGGAAGGACCATATAGGGAGTTGTTCGCCCAGGAGCGTATCAACTCAAAGACCCAGAGGGCAGGAGAATACCGAGAACATGGAACGCAGAGCCCTTGATGAAGTACCAAGAGGGTGTCTAAACACCGCTCCAAGCAACTTCCCCAAGAGCGCCAGAAGACATGTCTAGAGTCCTTACTTGTATTTTCTTGTTATCAAAGCGTAAAGGCGGCTCGCAACTTAGAAGCGACCGCCCAGCTGTTCTCAATAAAAAGAAATCTCTACTTCTCAAGTTCTCTATTTTTGGGTAGTCTAACTCTACTTACAAAAAAAGTAGTCTAACTCTACTTACAAATTTTTTTTTTTTTTTGTTGCATTAAAACGACATGCTTAGAGTCCTACACTTGGTTCGACTCCGCTTCAACTACTTGCTTCTAAGCGAGTAAAGAGAGGATCACCATTCGGAATTGCTCCTACAGCTGTTGATGCTCTCAAAACGACATGCTTAGAGTCCAACACTTGGTTCGACTCCGCTTCAACTACTTGCTTCTAAACGAGTACGAAGAGGATCACCATTCGGAATTGCTCCTACAGCTGTTGACGCTCTCAAAATGACATGCTTGGAGTCCAACACATGGTTCGACTCCGCCTCAACTACTTGCTTCTAAGCGAGTAAAGAGCGGATCACCATTTGGAATTGCTCCTACAGCTGTTGACACTTTCAAAATGATGCGCTCAGAATCCAACACGTGGTTTGACTCCGCTTCAACTACTTGCTTCTAAGCGAGTAAAGAGCGGATCACCATTCGAAATTGCTCTTGCAGCTGTTGGTATTCTCTAAACTACAAGTTCAGAGTCTAACACTTGGTTCGACGTGACTTTTGCTACTCGCATACTTGTAAGTACAAAGCGTCCCACCATTCAGAATTGCTCCTACAACTGTTGACAACTACAAATGCTAGCAAAACACACGAGTGCGAAAATAAGTATTATTTCATTAAAGTTTGAGAAACAAGTCTAATTACAAGACCAACTACTCATCTGTACAATGAGATACGACACTTATGAAACCAAAAGCACAAGACTTCTAAGGCCTACTTCAACACCTCTTAGACGCGGGGATACTTTGGTTGAGAGACACCCGGGGGCGACGAATGTTATACTGCCGATGCCCCACCTCGGCGCTCGTCTCTAGGCCGGCTAGCCGAGAAGCATCGTCGGCACCCGTTCTAACGGTGGCTCCAACAAATGCTCCGCTCGACGAAGCTGCCACCCCACTTTGTGCATCGCCCGGGCTTCGACGTATAGGGGGCGAGCGACGTGCAAGCTCGTGAAAAGTTATCCCTCTATCATGCTCTTCCCAAGTGCAAGAAGTGAATCTAATATTGCTCTGCTCGGGCCGCAGTTGAAGACGAGCGACCTCTGCCTCGAGCTCGACTATTCGCTCTTTTAGCGAGTCGTCTTTCACCTTTATCTTCAGCCGAGGCAGTCGCGTCGAGCCTACCCCTCGAGAGCCCTCGGTGATCGTCCGCCAAAGGTGAGCAACCTCCATGCTCTTATCAAAGGTCACCTTCTTCAGCTCGTCCTCTTCGCTGTAACCTTAGACGGAGAGTGGCAAAGTTGCTTAATCTTTAGGCCGAGGTTGGCTTCTGCCAACGAGCCCACTTCATCACCTTCGGGGGTCTTCTCATTGATCCGCTCCTCTAATCGCCTCCTCTCTATGTTTCGGCGAACTAGGGTCGATCTCAGGTAATTCAGCTCATACTTCGCCTTACGGAGGTCCGACTCTACTCCGAGAAGCCGCTCTCGGTTCTGCTCGAGCCCCAACCTCGTTGCCCCTAGACTAGCTTTGAGACGAGCCACTTCGGCTATCCGAGGCACTTTGGCGACCTGTAGCACTTTGACAATCTGAAAAGAGCCAGAGCATGGAGCTATTGAGATTCTCGCTACTCGTACGATTAAATGAAAAGAGTTCGAAAATCTCCAACACTTAGACAAAAAAGAGTTCGAAAAATTTTCAACACTTAGACAAAAACAGACAGAGTCTTCTTATTCATTTCAAAACTAAAGCAGTGGCCAGTCCGCAATTCGGCAATACATGGAGAAGAAAAAGAAAAGAAGAAGAAAAAGCGGCTAAGTCAGGGAGCCACCTCTAGGTGCTGCTCCGAGGCGCCCTTGCTCGGCAGAGTGACAAGCGCCCCTTTGGGATTCACCCCCTCCTCGCCGTCGCCCTCGGCTTCGTCGCCTTCCCCTTCGGGCTTGACCTCAGCCATCGGGATGAGCTCCTCGCCCTCTACCGGGACGTAGAAGTAGTACCCCGAACTATTGAAGCCGGGGAGACGAGCCGCCACGTTCTTCAGAGCTCGAGCGAAGGCCTCTTCCATGTTCGTCATTATATGGGCCTCCGCTTCGTCCTGAATGGCTTTCTTCGCCTCTTCCACCTTCGTCTCCTGCTCCTTCAGCGCCTCCTCAGACGCCTTCAGAGCCTTCGCCAGATCCCCCTCGAGGCGAGCCTTCTCCTTCTCCAGCGCCTCGACCTTAGCTGCCTTGGCTGCTGAGCGCTTGAGCGCCTCGGCAAGTTTAGTCTTGAGGGCACCGACCTCGGCAGCTCGCGACACCGAGAGCCGTTGTTCGGCCTCGAACAAATTCATCGCTTTGGCACACTCCGCCCGCTCACGGCCGTTCGTCGCCTTCATCTCCTTCTCCTGCTCGGCGAACTGCTCGAGCATATGGCTGAAGTGGCAGAGGGTCTGAAAACAAAAGAACGTGAGAACTCAAACTCATTAACTCCGGAACTTAATAGAGCAGAGTAAGACTACTTACCGACATCGTTGACCGGGCGATCTCCAAGGTGTCGTCACCGACCGTGCCAGCCCTCAGAGCTGCGCGATCCTTCGGGGTCGGCAGATGGCGCACGACTTGCATACACATCCCCGCATCGCCGAGGAAGCCGTCAAGCTTCATCACCTGCCAATCGGGGACGAAGAGCTTCTTGTGCTATTCGGTGAGGATGGCCTCCGCTTCGGCCGTAAGCGGTGGCACCTCGAGGGCCAGAGCGGCACCGGCCGAGAACGCCCCGCTCGAAGATCTGGGGGCTTGGCGAAAGGGAGCGTGACTTGCGGCGCCGAGAGGAGTCGCTGACCATGTCAACGACAGCCGCTGGAGCTGAGGGCGCCTAAACTGCTCGGCTGGAAGGGGGCCCCGTTGCCGTCCTCTTCCTCTTCTTGCTGTCCACCCCCTTCGCCGCTACCATAGTCCTCTTCGCCATGAGAGCTATGTAGTCCATATCGGGAGCTTCTGAACAACGAAAAGCAGAGCAAAAGAGTTAGCAAAATAAACGCAAGCGCATATAAACTAAGGAAAAGAAAAAGTAACGGAGCGTACTGGGGTCGATCGAACTGAGACCCCCACCGAACAGGACCTCCTCGGTGATATCTTTCCAACCGAGGATTGGAAGGCCGAGGATCTTCGACATGACCTCCTTCTCTTCCTTAGTGAGCACCGGCTCGGCCTTCGCCCACTTCGGAACCTCCTCCCTCCACGCCGTCGGCAAGCCTCACGGCTCGAGACCTCGGATCAGAAAGTACTTCTCTTTCCAATGCTTGATGGAGTTCAGGTTCTCTATCAACTTGACCCCCTTCCTCAGCGACAGGGAATACCGGTACTCCATCTTGCTCATTCGGCAGATCTGGTAGAGACTGCGGAGAACGACGAGCTGGGGCTGCACGCCGACCGCTTGGCACTGGAGGATGACAGCGATGACGTGCCACCACATGTTCGACATGAATTGCATCGGGCTCAAGCCATACCACTACAGCACCTTGACCACGAAGGGCGAAGGGGTAGCCGAAGGCCGGCATTGAGTGCATCATACTGGAAGACGCATGTGTCTGGCGACGTCCCCATACATGCTCGGAAGCCTGGGCCGGGGAGGAGCAGGGCGTACTCCTTCGGGATGCGGAACCCCTTCCTAATTCGATGAAGGTCCGCCTCGGTCACAACCGAGGGGATCTCGTCCACCTCGGAAGGGTTCCTCGGACTGTTCTCCTCATAGGCCGCGGACATCCTGTGCACCGCCTTGGACAAGATGTCCTCGGAGTAGCTCCTGACCCTTCCGAGACTCGACAACATCGACGGTAGCTGACCCAATGCTCCAGCCTCCCTCATCTTCTCCACTATGGTCTCAACGACGGCTGACTTCGCCACTTCCTTCACTTGCTCGGGGAGACCACTACGGCTCGGTCGGTATCTTGGTCCGAGGTGGAGGTCTCATTCCCCGATGATATTCTAGACATTTCGAGTTAAGTTTGAGATAATTTACCTTGAAGTGATGTCTACGGTCGGAATAGTTCGCAGGAGATTAAAAATGCCTGGCCAGGAACGCTAGCGGCGCCGCTCGAGAGCAAAAGTGACTTGAGTAAAAAGTGAAGTGAAGATGAAAGAGTAAGAAATGAGGGGAAAGAGAAGCAATGAAAACTTATAAGTGTTAAGGCAGATTCGGGTGGGCTTTCGAATACTCTGGGCCCCCACAACGGCTCATCAGAAGCTTAAACGCCAAAACCAGAAGCCTAAACGTCTCTTGCCTCAGGATTCGTGCATGATCTTCAATCAGACGGCCGAAACCGTGCCACGTTGCTCGGAAACCAAATCCGAGCAACTCGCATTCCGAGCTGCGTATTGGAGAAACACGACTTTCTCCTCGTGATTCGTGCCAGATCTTGATCAGACAGTTCAGATCTCGTCGCGTCGACCAAAATCACATTTTCTCGTGATTCACGCCTTCGTGCCTCGAGATTCGTGCCTGATCCTCAATCAGACGGCCGAAATCGTGCCACGTCGCTCGGAAACCAAATCTGAGCAACTTGCATTTCAAGCTGCGTATTGGAGAAAAACGACTTTCTCCTCGTGATTCGTGCCAGATCTTGATCAGACGGCCCAGATCTCACCGCGTCGACCAAAATCACGTTTTCTCGTGATCCATGCCTTTGTGTCTTGAGATTCATGCCTGATCCTCAATCAGACGGCCGAAATCGTGCCACGTCGCTCGGAAACCAAATCCGAGCAACTTGCATTCCGCTCTGCGTATTGGAGAAAAACGAGTTTCTCCTCATGATTCGCGCCAGATCTTGATCAGACGGCCCAGATCTTGCTGCATCGACCAAAATTACATTTTCTCGTGATCCACGCCTTCGTGTCTCGAGATTCATGCTTGATCTTCAATCAGGCAGCCGAGATCGTGCCACGTTGCTCGGAAACCATATTCGAGCAACTTGCATTCCGAGCTGCGTATTGGAAAAAACAACTTTCTCCTCGTGATTCGTGCCAGATCTTGATCAGACCGACCAGATCTCACCGCGTCGACCAAAATCACGTTTTCTCGTGATCTACGCCTTTGTGTCTCAAGATTCGTGCCTGGTCTTCAATCAGGCGGCCGTGATCGTGCCACGTCGCTCGGAAACCAAATCCGAGCAACTTGCATTCCGAGCTGCTTATTGGAGAAAAGCGACTTTCTCCTCGTGATTCGTGCCAGATCTTGATCAGACGGCTCAGATCTGGCCGTGTCGACCAAAATCATGTTTTCTCGTGATCCATGCTCATAGCTCGCCGTCATGCCTCGTGATCCGTGCTTGATCCTCATCAGACGGTCCAAATCATGCCACGTCGCTCGGAAACCAAATCGGAGCGACTTGCATTCCAAGCTGCTCATACGGAGAAAATGTCGTCGGGCTATGAGAGCCGTCCGATTGCCTCGTGATTCGTGCCACGACCTGATGGACGTCCCTGATCCAGCCACGTGATCAAGTGCAAGATCTACCGTTAGATCGTCTTGAAATTCGCGCTGAAGCCAGATGGACGTCCCAGATTGTGCCACGTTGCTCGGAATTCCAATCCGAGCGATAGGCGTTCCGAGCTGCTCATACGGAGAAAATATTGCTGAGCTATAAGTGCCGTTTGATAGCCTTGTGATCCGTGCCACGACCTGATGGACGTCCCTGATTTAGCCACATGACCAAGCGCAAGATCTACCGTTATATTACCTCGAAATTCGTGCCGCATCCAGATGGTTCCCCCAGATTGTGCCACGTCTCTCAGAATCCCAATCTGAGCGTCCGAGCTGCTCATGTGGGGAAAATGTCGTCGAGCAACATAAGCCATCAGATCACCTCTGAAATCACGCCGCAACCCGATCCAGGTCCCAGATGCACCCACGTCGTTCGGCACCATCCCTCCGTCAGATCGTTCAGAATTCTGTGCTAATGGCTGATGGACAATCCAGTTTGCGCCACGTCGTAAATTGGTGATTAAAATTATTTTTTTAATTATTAATTCGGGTTATTTATTTAAAAATTTTCAAAAAATGATTTAAAATTCAGGAAAATTAATTTAAAAATCTAAAAAATAATTATAAATTTGGGGAAATATTTTTGAGCCCCTGGATGAATAATTATTGGTTGGAATAATTAATTGCTGCTCCTGGAAAATAAATTATCGCTTCGCAAAATTGAATAAATGGTCCGAAAAATAAATAAAAAATCAAGAAAAATCACCAAAAATCCAAAAAAACCAGGAAGCGACTTTGAGCATGCTGACAACTCAGAGAAACACCATCACCCCTCGAACAGGATTCGAGCACCCTTTGAGGACTCCGATAAAGCCCTATACGCCGTTAAAACAACAAAACTACTCCCTAAAGGCTGTAACACACAGTCTCCGGGAGTGGGGGCTCGTGAAATGGCTAAAAATAGGGTTAAATCGGAACCGTTCAAAGTGTGCACGAATCTTAAAGTCGCAGGGGCAAGATGGTAATTTTACCTACGGACGGGTCTGAACTGGGAACCAGGTCTCTCCTCTTAGACCCGTTGACCCATGAACGGGTCTTTTCAGTCGAGAACGGGTCTCAACCCGTTAATGACCAGCTCAACAGGATAGGAGAAAATCCTGGCTTGTCCTTATCTTGAGGAGGTGGTTATAACCACCCCTATACAGCCACACCGGGAAGTAGGGATTCACTCTTATCCTGAAAGAGATCTCCATGGCGACTATAAATACCCTCCTACCTCCTACTGTCACAGGTGATCACTCTTTGCACACTTAACCTCTTTCTCTTCATTTTTTCCGTGTATTGACAGGAGCGTCGGAGGTTCGTCGCCGGGACCCATCTCGGTGTTTCGAACGTTTGTGCAGGTTCGCGGGAGCTTCAAGGAGTCAATTTGTCAACAAGGAAGAAGAGGGATTCAGCCGGTTCGAGTTCCTAAGAACCTACAAATTCTGTCTATTGCCCCCACACCAGATTCAGCGGCAACAAGTCTGAAATACTGCGGTATACCCTGCGGCAGACCCTCCGATGCTCAAGTCAGAGCTCAGAAAGATTGAGATGTTTTTTGTGGCAAAATACTGATTATCTGGTTCTTGTGGAGGTCATGGGGTATTTATAATCGCTTTGGGGACCAGTTTCAAGATATTGATTTATCTCTACTTTCTGATATTTTGATAGAGTTGGTTATTCTCTTCTTCATGAAGAGATAAGGTCGGTTACCCTTCTCTTGACAAAGAGATAGGGTTAGTTGACTCTCTTCTTCATGAAGAGATATAAGTGGTTATGGAAATAGAGTTGAGACTCTTCTTTTGTAAAGACATGGATTTTAAACCGTCTCTTACAGATAATTATGAGTTTAAATGATTTTTAGATAATCATGAACTCCTTTATATTGGGCTGTTATAACACCCCATTTTGACAAGTCCGTTTTGGGTTGTTGGGCTCGGAAGAGACCCCATTCCCATTTACGGGCCCGTTTCTAGTAAAATTTACCATTTTACCCCTGAGAGATTTAAGATTCATGTCTGATTTGAACAATCCCGATTTTGTTCTATTTTTACATATATCAACCCCTTTCCCTCAAATCTCAACATTGCAAACTTTATTTCCTTGAACCTATCTTTACTACTATTACAACACAAGCTCACTCTTTATTACAGCCTGAAGATTATGGGAATGGATGATTACTCGTCTAACACTCCTCCTCAAGTTGGAGCATATATGTCATACTTGTCAAACTTGTCAATGATAAACTATACCCCACCTCTTGCAAAGGGTTTTGTGAGAACATCTATTAATTGATGACCGATGCTAACATGTCTTGCTTATGTTTGTGGAGGCTCATATGGAGTACAACTAATCTTTTTCTGATGCACATGACAATCAACCTTAATATACTTAATTAGTTGGCTCATGAAACACAATATTATCGGCTATATGGTTAGTAGACTGGCTGTCGCAATACAAGCACATCAACTTTGTGAGCAAACCGCCTGATCCAAGTCATCTCACATGTGAGATCAGCCATAACACGGTACTCTGACTCTGCACTAGAACGAGACATCACATGTTGCTTCTTGCTCTTCCAAGAAACCAAGTTTTCCTCGACAAACACACAGAAGTTGGTGGTGAATCTGTAACAACCCGAATTTCATTTACATGTAATTCGTAGTACAACCGGATCTTTTACTTCAATTCGTACAATTTTACAAGGAAATTAAAACTTTTCTTTTATTACACAACAATATTTATTAAAGAGTTACACAGTGGAATAAAATACAACAAGAAATAAAACTCTAATATCAGCAGCTTAAATATAATCTTTATCATCAACCGTCTTTAAGTCCTTGCCAAACCAATCAAGCCCTGCATTGAAAATCTGTGGGCACGTCAGTTGCTTACAACCGACGCAATGTTATAAACAGCAATCCTCTCTATGTTGTATTATAATGAAATCTCTTACTTTAACAAACGTAAACTTGAATGCATATAAAACTGTAAAGAGTGACTATACTAAACATGTCAGTTTATGATATGACAATGCCTAATGCAGATGTTATGCTACAATGACACTAATGCATACTTGTTCGGATTATGCATCTCATACTACATAGGTCCGAGGGTAAGCACCTACATACTCCACATTAAAGGGTTTTATCCCTCGCCATGATAACTACCCAGTAATAAAACAAAGTTTAGACATTCCATGAGTACGGATTCCAATCCCGGATATCTATCGCCCAACTATACAGAATCCTCGTCGTGTGAACATCCCGCAAGTGTCCCTCGAGCCTTGGTATACGCATATACATTGGACTACGGCCTACTATCCGCCCGGCTAATCATGATCCCTGAATCCACCGCCCGATCAATCATAATCCCGGATTTAATTAAGGCTCGCCTCCATCGCAAGCAACCACAGCCTCGGAATCCACCGCCCGACTATATAGAGGCCCTCAACTCACGTTTGCCCAAGTTTACTACATCTTCACTTAGTGCCTAATCCTTAAGTTTGAACATGAATAAATAATACCACCTGGAGCTAGTTTACCCTCCTACCGGTCTTACGCAAAAATACCGAGAATGAGAGCCCATATTGGCCACTTCTCAAAAATCAATTATTCATTTCCATTACTTTTTTCGGTACCTGGGTATCACTAAGCCTCTAGAATCAATATCTTTCCATGTTCAACAACTTGGGGTACTCATACCCTTATAACTCATGTTCTTAATTTCATTTATTCATATTTCATTCAAATCTTATCATTCATTTTTATTTATTCATCAATTAAGAACAATCTCAAACTATTCATTTTCATAATACACTCTTCATATTCATCAAAACCTCCTCAATACAAGTTAATAAAAATTCAACATAATCTAAAAAAATTCATCATTAAAAATTCATCTTATCATTTTCCTTTGATTCATTTTGAATCAATCCCTAACATCATTAACCATATATATATTTTTCTTGAGTTCACATCTCATCTAAGCATGAATATGATCTTTATTTCCCCAAAATATAACTTAAAACAGCGAGAATATATTTTCAATCACCTCGTTTAAGTATCATTTGCAAAATAGTAAATTCAAAGTCAGAAACTGTATTTTATGCTATTTGTAAAAATCATAGATCATATACATCACAAAACTTTGCGTTATTTATATCAAAATAAAGGTGTATAAGTCTAATACAATTTCTTAGTTATAAGTTTTCTCAAATTACATATCTATAACCCTGAATTCTTCGAAATATACAGTAGGGTCGAAATACTGAAATACTGCCACTGTACAGTCTTGTAAAATTCATATAAAATTCAATTCTTTGTGAAAATTTGATCTCTTAGACTTTTCAGAAAGGTTAACGAGTATACTAAAACTTCTTAGTTCTGACTTTTCTCAAATTATTTCATTTACAATGCTGAATTGATCGAACACCGAAATGTGTACAAATTTCCAGCAACCAGTCCACTACTAACCAGTTCTGAGTTTAGATTTTATTAAAATAGTAAATGACCTCCAAATATTATGAAATTTTAAACGGATTTTCCTGACATATACAAGATGCTCTCAAAAAAGTTTTAGCTCTAGATTCTAACTATTTTATTAGACATGGTTTTTCTGAAGTGCAAACAAATCACAAAATAGTAATTTTCTTTGCATGAATTAGCAACTTTGTGTACAATTCTATATCCAAATCATTTAATATAATCATAATATATTACCATGCACCCAAATAACATCATTTCAACTTATCTACAAGATAATCTCTCAATTAGCATGCATTTCATTTAAATATCATCATCACAAATTAACCACTACTCATATGTATAAACAATTTTAAATATCAAATTTTCTACATATGCATGATACTAAATATTAGAAGGTTCAAGAAGACACTCACCTTAATTGAAGAAAGAAAATGAACTCCTAGTAGATGGCTCCTAGCTCCAAGATTGGGACTCACTTTTTCTCCTAGCAAGCCTTCCTTCCTCCAAGCAAGAACTCAAATAATTCTTTTTTTCTTTTCCTCTCTTTCTTTTTTTTATCTTTCTTATCTATTGTTTCTTTTGATTTTTGGTCCAAGATTTCATGAAGAAAGGGGGTGCTATTTATAGGGTTTGAGAAGACTCTTCTGCTACCCAAATTAAGTGTTCAAATTCATAACCTACATAACCCCCTTCACTAATTGACCACTCACCATTACTACACAAACTCCCAACTCTTCTCATTCCTTCATGAATTGGCCAACCCTTGGATTTCCCACATATGCACACTCTCTCATTCATTTTTTTATAGCCTAAATGTATATATTTGTTACATGACAAGTGTAGATGTTTAAAAAGTGTACATTTAAAATGTAGAATAAAATTATTGGCTTTTTCTTTTAAATAAATTTTCTAATGGGCTTTAAGATGGGCTTTAGGCCCATGGGTTTTTAATTAGAAAATAAATAATACAATTTGTGACAAATAAAATGAGAATAAAAATGTACTTGTCATCTTAGAAAATTTTATAAGTAAAAATGCACATAAAAATTTACGTGCGATGCATGTGCTGAATATTAAAAATTAATTTGAGAGAACGAAAAACAGTCAAAATACAAAATATGTATATTTAATAATATTACGGATATTTCACGTAACGTAAAATAAACGTAATTGACACGTGTATTGAAAATACGGGCAATTTACGAAAAAACACAATAATTAAAATAAATGTTTGAGTTGGCTAAAAATAGGATTGAAATGAGTTTTGAGAAAACGGAAAACATATAAATAATCAGAATATGATATTTATATAAAAATAAGTTACGAATATTACTCGTAACGGCACAAAATACATGTGCGTAACACACGAGGGCAAAATTGTTATTACTCAATTTTGCGGGGTGTTACAGAATCTCCTAGTGGTTGGGCAACTAGCTTAGTCGGCATCTGAGAACCCAACAATTCGACTGTTCCCATGATCAGTGTACAATAATCCTTTACCTGGAGAACTCTTAAAATACTAAAGAATTCTCATAACTGCATTCCAATGACATGTACAAGGAGAAGCTATAAACTGACTAACTTTACTCATTGAATATGAAATGTCTGGATGAATGACTGTGAGATAGTTTAGCTTTCCAACCAACCTTTTGTATCTTCCCAGATCCTCAAGCAAGTCCCATTGACCTGGAAACAACTTGGAGTTTGGGTCCATCTATGTATGTGCCTACACCCCAACATACCGCACTCGACAAATATGTCCAACACATACTTTCTCTAAGACAGAGAAATTCCATCTTTAGACCAAGCTACTCGATCCCCCAAAAAATACTTCAATCTCCAGACATAAGTGGTCTAAAACTAAAGTTGAATGTATGACTTCAGATCTCCAATACCATCTTGATCATCTTCTGTAATGACCACGTCATCGAAATATACAACTAATAGGATCCTCCGACCCTAATGATGTTAATAGAACACATAGTGATTATTATCACTCCTCCTCAACCCAGATTTAGTGACAGCTTCAGTGAAACGACCAACCAAGCACATGAAGATTGTTTGAGTCCATACAATGACTTTTTCAAGCGACACACCCTTGTAGACTTAGTTGTACTGACAAAACTTGGTGTTGCTCTATATAAAAATCCTCCTCAAGAACACCATTGAGAAAGATATTCATGATATCGAGCAGGTGGAGAGGCCAATGAAATTTGACAGCTAAGGCAACAAAGATTTGAACATAAGGCATCTTGGCTACATAGGAAAATGTCTCATCATAATCAATGTTATGTGTCTTAGAGTAACCTTTTACAACAAGACGAGCTTTCAGGCGAGCCAAAAATCCATCGGGATTTACCTTAATAGTGTAGACCCACTTACAACCAACATAATACTTTTCGGCAGGAAGGGGGACTAGATCCCACTAGAGAGCAGTCATTTACTCTTGCATAGCATCTCAGCAGCTATTGCATACCACGGCGGCATTGAGCCCAGATCTGAACCCTTCAGGCAGCCATGGCAGCAAGGTCAAGTCGACTAGTTGTAGACGACAGCAATGAAGCAGCAACCGACTGGATTTAGTGAGTGGGGCTGTTTAGAGTTAGAGCATTAGCTCTGATACCACGAAGATTTTAGAATTGGATGAAAAACATTCATTTTTATTCACTTGTTTACAATAGTCATATATACCAATACATGTTGCTCAACTAGGCAACCACATAGTTTACTACAATCAACACATACAATTATGATTACGAACCATATCTTCCATTATTATATGACAAGGATCTTACACACCATGAACACGTTTCATAGTTCTTATCAATGTAGTAATTAATGAAGCCCCTGTAGTTTCTAGGAATCATTACAAATATAGTGACATTCTCATTTTGGTTTCATACTATATAAGTAGGCATCTAATCTGAAAAATTTCTCTCTTTCAAGTCTTCATAATTATTCATCATAAATCATATTACTACTTGAACATCAAAATAACATCATAAATTTGGTCTGATAATCTTTCAAAAATCATATATCAATTTTTGCAACCCTAGGCACATGAACAGGGAACTCATCAATAACATCCATCCAAGGGTACCTCTCAATAGGCTGAACATCCTTGAGTGCCTTCCACACCATACTATTGCACTTGAATCCCGACCCAAAACCAATTTGCCAAACTCGGTCGCCTTTCTTCACCCTCTTCTTTGCCTCGGAGTATGCCAATTCGTACCACAATGAGCCACTTGATGTATTTCCAAACCGATACAATGCCATTCTTGATGGCTCCATTTGCCATTCTGTCAGTCCTAATCTCTTTTCTAGCTCGTCGAGTATTGCCCTTCCTCCAGCATGTATGCAGAAGTGTTCGAACGCTAGCTTGAAATTAGGGACATAAGGTACAATCTTTGCATTGAGTACTTTAGGACGTATATATGTTAATAGGAATCGGAGTTGTTCTGATAAGGGGAGGACCCTAGGCCCGAGTGTTGTAATGTTCGCCTTGAGAGCTTCTCCAGCTACTGCCATGAGGTCTTTCGAGAGGGACACACCGACTTTCCCTTGGTCATCCTCTTCTTGAGTCACACACGTGAATGACTCATCGTGGGCACCCCTGTGGGTGCGGATTAGATCGGTTAGCACGTATTTTGCACGGGTCTGCTCCGATGGATGGTTGGAGAGGAGGACAGCAGCGCCGCCCATTCGGAAGAGGCAGTTAGTGACAAGCATCGACCTTTGGTTGCCAAAGTATCCGTTTTGGGTGATGTTTTCGGTGCTCACAATCAGTGCATACGACTTTGAGTGCACCTTTAACAAAATAAATATAAATTTTGAGCAGTCAATGGACCCTTCTTCACCAAAAACATTTTGTAGTCAATTTTATATGTAATAATGTTAACTAATTCTCTATTTATTATTGTACATATTATCTATCACATGTTATTGTACATATTATTGATTTGATTTGAGTACATTTCTTTTAGAGTTTTCTAAAAGAATCTTAGATTATACTAAAAATTTAAAGTTATAGGCTATGGTCGAGGGAATTGCATTTACATTCTAACAGAGTTATAATTAGGGCCGGCCCCACCTTGACACCGGTGAGGCGGCCACTTCAAGCCGCCGAATTTTTTACACTTTAGGGACCTCAAATTTATATTCCTCTTGTAAATATAGACACGTATTTTATGTGTAAAAAAACTATATTGTAATTAAGGATCCCTAAAAATAATTATTTGGGCCGTTCGTTTTGGACCTCGGGAACTCAGAGCCGGCCCTGTTTATAATTAATACAAAATAAATATAAAAAAAAAAGATAAAAGGGTTGTGAGAACTACTAACCTTGAGGAAATGCCTGGCCAAATCAACAGAAATAAGGCCAGCACTGCACCCCATTCCACTCAAATTGTAGGTAACAATATCCTCTCTAAGCTTATACCTATTCATAATCATGTCTGAAAGAGACGGTGTAGGACTGAACAAGCTACAATTCACAATCAATATCCCAATGTCCCGAAACTTGATCGTCCCCGTATTCTTGATCAGCTCATCAACAGCCCCAAACATCACCTGCTCCCCTTCCTTCCTGGCCTCAAAAATACTAAGATCCGGTGGCAGTTTCGCTACCCCTTCAGGGAAATAAGTTGCCTGTCCCAGTCCGGACCGCTCTAGCATTCTCTTTTGGAACTGTACATTCTCATCGGTGAACGTCCCAACCTCGATGGCACGCTCCACGAAAGCCTCCCGTGTGTACTTCAACGATTCATCGGGCTTGTAGCACGAGAAACCAATCAAGTACACAGGCTGGGGACGGTTTAAAAAGTACAAGGCAGTGAAAGAACCAGAGATGATCCAGCAAAATATGATTTGGGTCCAAGAATGAATAACATGGTTGGTCACAAGAACCGGAGATAGGAATAGTTGAATAACCATGATTGAGATCAACAGGTTTGCATAACTAGGCATGGCTTAATTCTGAGCTGAAAACAAAAAACAAAACAGAAAGAGAAGATCGGAAAGAATTCAAAAGCTCAGGGATTGGAGGAGAGATTAATGGGAGTAGGGATAATGAGTAGTGTGCCATAAAGCACTGGTACAACCAATTTGAAGAAGAGGGGGAGGGGGAGTTACGAGATAGGGAGGTGTATAAATGTTGTAGTAAATGCTAGCATGTGAGGACTGGCTCCAAGATATTGGCGAAGTATATATGGAAGATGAATCTAGTGAAAGTGCTGGTCTTACTACTAACTTAGTCTACAACACGCAACTTTTGCACACATTACAACTTACACCTTCACATAAATTTCACAAAAAAATTGATGAAATTTTGAAATTTTGAACTTGGCATTTTGTTAGATATAGGTGTATGGATCAAATGGGTTGTTTCAGCAAAGGTAGCAAAGGTAGGCAGGTCATTGAAGAAGGCGGGGAGGAGGAGGAGGGGTGTATAGTTCAAATTAAAATACAAATGAGAGCTGAAACAGTAGTGTGTAAGGTGCAGTAGTCATTCATTAATGAAAGTGTGAAGAGCTTTCTGATTCCTAGTTTGGTAGGTTTTCAATTGGTTTCATTATTGATGATTTGAAGGATCAAGAGTTCTTTTACCCCATCCTCAACTACTTCAATGGTGTCCTAGCTCTTCATGTACTCAATCAGTCCTTTTTGTTTAGATCCGTCTAATCACCGTTTAGATCCGTCCATAGTAAAGTTTGATAGATTTCTCTAGGGATGGCATTCCGGCCACACGGGCCGGGCCGGGCCGGGTTTTGCCCCGGTCCCGGGCCGGGCTCGAAGACATCGCGGGCCGGGCCGGGCCGGGGGGGGGGAACCCTCGCCCGGACCTGGCCCCCAACCTCAATGGTGGTTGACACCGGTGTTGTTAACAAATCTCTAGTCATACGAGAAAGAATTTTAAAAATAACTTCATTGTTCTTCCAAAACTGTAAGACATCTACTATATCTTCAATCGAACTTTGTGCATTATACCAATTCAACTCATTTGGTGAATTGGTTCTATGTTTTTTTTATTTAATAAGATTTAAAACACTATTAGTTGCATGACTCTTTCCTTTTGCTAATATGGAGGAAGAAGAAGAAGAAGAATCAATATTTTGTGTTTGTGTTTGTGTAGTGTTAGATGAATAAAGTCTATCATAAGTATCATATAATCTAGTCAAAATATGCTCAAATTGAGGAGTAAAAATAACATGATCAAAATTTTATATTGCATCATGTGGGACATAAGTGTAAAAAATTTCAATTAAATTTTTTGTGCCATCTAATTTAATCATAGGATTCATTACACTAGCTACACAATATAACATAGGAAGTGGGTAAAAATATTTTAAAATTTTAATATATGCCGTATTAACCATATCTCCAATAAAAGGCTCATTTTGTAAATCTTTAATTGTTGTCATCATAGTGACAATTTCAAGTAAAATACCACTAGATGTAGAAGTATATGTTTTTTGAAAATTGCAAAGTAACATCGTTAAAAAGTTCTAAAAATTTATACAAACTATCGGTAAAAAATCAAAAATCATCATTTAACATACAATTTTGCATACCCATTGCGACACAAAAATCTCTAAGATTAAAACGATAATGAAGAACAACACCTAATAAATCAAATGTAGAATTTCAGCGATGTCTAACATCTTTGGGAAAACGTTTAGATACAATTCCTCTAAGTTTACACCTATCATGAAAAGCTTGATATATTGGACCACTCAATGTAATATAATGAACACAATCTCATATTGCATCAAGTTTATCATTTCCATATTTTAGTGCATCTTGCACACAAAGATTTAAAATATGACAAACACACCTAACATGAAAAATTTCGGGTTCTATAGGATCTAAAGTAATTTTCAAACTATCAGTTGCCTTAGTATTATTAGAGGCGTTATCAAAACCAATAGCAAACATTTTATCATAAATACCAAAATTATTACATGCTTCCATAATGTGTGTGGCTATAATTTCACCCTTATGTGGGTACCTAATATATCCAAATGAAATTATGATCTTTTGAAGTACCCAATCCGAATCTATCCAATGACATGTTACACACATCATTGGAACGTCGTTTACTCCTACCCACCCATCCGATGTCAAAAAAACTCTAGTGTTTAGTGATGTTAGTGTTGCTATCAAAAAATTCTTCGTCTCATTGTAAACTAATTTACAGTCACCCTTAACTACATTTCTAGCAATTTTTTTATAATGGGGGTTTAAGGAGGTTTGTACAAAAGTCTCTACATACTTACTTTCACCAAACGAATATGGTAATTCATCCCTAATTACTAACTTAGCCATTTCCCTACGAACGAGATTGTGATCGTAGCTATGACTATCTACTTGACCGGTTCTAGGATGTATTCTTTGTTGTGTGAGATTGTCTTTCAAAAATTATGGTTGACATTTGCTTAAGTGACGTTGAAGTGTACCCGTGCCCGATCCTATTTTAAACTTATATGGTGTTTGACACTTCTTACATATTTTTAGTCCTACAGTCTTATTATTTTGTGAAGGGACAAAATTAAAATAATTGTGTACTTCGGAAGTAGTCTCTCTTGTTTTACGGGTTAGAGAAGGACCTTGTTCCGATGGTTGTGGTTCTACATGATCTTTTATTTCTATAGGATTTGAGTATGTTTCATTCAAATCGGAAAAACTATCATAATTCATGAATATTTCTTCACTATCTATATATGAATTTGGAATGGAAGGAATGTGATGACTAGTGGACTCTTGACTACTATGTCTACCACCGCGTGATCGATTAGAGGCCATTTAAATATTAAAAACTAGTGTATGTATAGTTATAGAGAAAGCAATTGTATGATTTAAAATTTAAATTAAAAGAAACAACTAAATGTATAACAACTAATAATTTAAAACAACAAAATTAAAAAAAACAACAACAAAATTTAAAATGAACAACAATCTATCTCAACTAAAAAATAACAATAATAATAAGAAATAGTGAATGGGTAGTGTATGTATGTTTTATCACTTTACCAAATTTGTAAATAAAATCTAAAAAAATGAGAGGAAGAAGTTCAAGAAAACCCAAACTAATTAAGAAATATAGATGAGAATAATTAACTATGTTAAATCTACAAATTAAACATATACTAAAATACCGTATGAGTGTATGAAGTTTGAAATATGAATGTTGAGAGAGTTGAGACTTGAGAGCTTGTAGTAGACTAGTAGTATTGATTGTTGTTGTTGATCACTTGATTATTGTTGATTGTTGGTCCTAACCAAATGTAGAGAGATTTGATCCTTGCAAAGTTGAGAGAGTGGTGATTGTTGATCCTTGCAAAGTTGAGAGAGTGTTAATTGTTGTTGTTGGTTTGAGAGATAGTAGAGAGAATGAGAGATTTGAGTGAATTAGTGAAGAGAAATGAAAGAAATGATCTGGTATATATAGAATATACAAATTTTTTGATTTCCTAAAGTACCCCCCAAAACTAGCTAGTATAGATCCGTTGGGGGGCAATTTGGTAATTTTATTTTTTTTTTAATTTCTCAACAAAAAAAATGTTTTGGTCAGCCCGGACCCGACCCGAGCCCGGGCGGGCCGATTCAGCCGGTCCCAGCCTTCAACCGGGCCGTGCCGATACGGGCTAATTGCCAAAAATTCGGAACCGGACCAGCCCCAAGGTAGGGGATCGGTCTAGGTTTGAGACCGCGAAACGGGGGGGAGGGGGGTCCCGGGCTGGCCCGGACCTGTTGCCACCCCTAAATTCCTCGTCTCGCATAACTAGATCGATGCTTTCCATCATTTTTTTGATCAAGCACTCCTCAATCCTATTTCTGACCATACTCCATTGATGTTATATTCTCACTTTAATTTCTCCAAACTATTCAAATTCCGATTTGAGAAATTCAGGCTAGAGGATAGATTTTTATCAATATGGTTACTCATTGTCTTTCTTCAGTGGTTGGTTCTCATGGCCTCTCCCTGCTGCTCCTCAAGTTACATTTTGTTAAAAATGGTTGTAAAGTTTGGATTAAAGCTAGATTTGGTAACACGAATCTCCTTAAACGTTCTTTTCTCAATGTCATTCATCTTATTGGCCAGAAAGATAAGTTAAGCCCCATTTCTGTGCCATGATCATTTAAAATGGGCCCAAAGAGTCAGGATTAAGTGGTTGAAAGAAGGAGATTGTAATACCTCCTTCTTCCACCAATTTGTCTTTAATAGGAAGGGGTTCAACTGTTGGGGTTTGTGGATCCAATACACGATAATGGGTTGAAGAAGATAGACGAGAAGGAGAGTCGAAGTGGGAGCAAGCAGGTCAAGAGTAGTTTGAAGCTATAGGCAGAGTTATGGTCGACCGCGCGGTTGACCGCACCCCAGGAAATGTACGGTCGACCGCGCAGTCAACCGTCTCGCTCACTGATTCAACCTTGTACACTTGAAGAGGCGACCGGTCGACTACGCAATCAACTGACCTACACTCTATTGGACCCTGTACAGTCGAAAGCAATGAACCGGACGACCGACTTGGTGTTGCAGTCGACCATCCCGACGCTGTTTGATGAGCAGCTGAGATTGAAAGTTGAGAAAACTTATATATATTGTATCGATACAATTTTAGGGTTAAGTGAAAAGAAAATAGAGATCTACCAGCCATCATTGAGAGAGAAGGAGATAGAGAGAAACCCTACATCTTGGGGGTGAGATCTTGAGTGATTTGTAAACCTATTCTTCATATTTATAGTAGAAATCGTAGGAGTGCCTCTGTGCTGGAAAGTAGCCACTGTTTTGGGTGAACCTTGAAAAAATCGTGTGTGTTCTTGTGTGGTGATTTTGATTGTTCTTTATTCTCTTGTTTGGATTCTATTATTCTTGCATCTCGTTGTCGTCATTGTTGAGTTATTCTGCAGTCAGAATTCAACATCAACCGCATCTTGTCCATTCAGGATAATGATGTTGAACTTCTTTCGGTATCTCAATTCCATGTTTCTTGTATGAGATTCTTCAAAAATCCATTGGGCTCTTCCTTAGATAGCCTCATTCGCATTGACTGGAACTCCCTTTATGGGGTTGAGAACTTTGATTTTTCTAGTCTCGATAATCCTTTTTCTTTAGAGGAGATTAAAGAGGTTGTCTTTTCTATGTGCAATGACTCGACTCCAGGCCCTGATGGCTTTCCTTGCTTTTTCTTTCATTTTGGGACCTTCTTAAAGATGATATTATTGATATGTTCTTCGATCTTTTTAACGACTTCTTCTCTTTTGTCCGTATTAACTATGCTTATATTGTTCTTATCCTGAAAATCATTGGGGCTAATACTGTTTCGGCCTTCAGGTCCATTAGCCTTCTTAATGTTACGTTTAAAATCATCATGAAAGTTCTGGCGATTAGGTTAAATTCTGTAATTTCCCCTCTCATTGATTCGGCTGAGTCAGCCTTTGTAAAAGATTAGTTTATTTTGGATAGTGTGGCTTGTGCTCAGAAGATCATATCTAGTTGTCATAATTCCAAATCGGAGGGGATCTTGCTTAAGATTGATTTTGGAAAAGCTTATAATAAGGTTAATTGGTCCTTCCTCTTTGAGGTTCTTTTCCATCGTGGTTTTGGTCGTAAATGGATTGTCTGGATTAAATCTAAAATTATTGCTGGTACTTCGTCTGTGCTCATTAATGGGGTAAAGAGCAATAAATTTAAGTGTAAAAGAGGACTCAAACAAGGAGACTCAATTTCCTCCCCACTTTGTGTTCTGGTTGCTGATGTGTTTAGCATAATGCCCATTCAAGCTGGTGATGCCAATATCATCCAGGGTTTCGCTATTTTCAATGAGTTCAGGGGGAATCTTAATCTCGAATATGCTGATGATACCATTCTTTTTGCTAAACCTCATGGTTTGTCTCTTCATAACATAACTTTCGTAATTTATCTATTTGAAAGCATTTCTAGTTTGTCGATTAATTTCAATATATCTTCTGTTATCTCGCTCGGTGGGCCCGTTAATAGAAAAACTGAGATTGCTAAACTTTTTAACTACGCCCCTAGTTCTTTACCGGTTGTTTATCTTGGAATTTCCCTCTGTTGGGGGGACTTTTCATAAAGAGGGTTGGATGCTAGTGATTGACCTGATAGAGGCTAGACTGAATAGCTGGTCAGGCCGTCAAATGTCTCAGGGTGGTAGACTCATCCTTGTTAAGTCGGTCCTTTCCTCCATCCCTCTTTATATGATGTCTTTCTTCTATGTGTCATCTTGGATTCTCAAATGTGTTGACAAGATCAGGCTTACTTTTTTCTAGTTGAAATCAGACACCTAATTGATTGGTAAACACTTATGCAAGTGGCACATGTTGTGCAAATCCAAAAGAGAATGTGGTCTGGGCATCATTAACCTGAGGCATCAAAATTTAGCGCTTCTGTGAAAATGGTTGTGGAAGATTCTTAAGCGTGATGACTTAGTTTGGATCCATCTTGTGAAAAACAAGTATCACAAAAGGAAAAAAGTTTGGGACTTGCACTCCAAAGTTGTAGTTCACGCCTCCCCCTTTTGGGGAGGGGTGTAGAAGGTGGTGGAGCCGTTCAGATGCGGCCTTCAGAAAATATGTGGTGACGATTCTTCTGTTCGATTTTGGTTAAATTTCTGAATTAGTAACAATAAGATTGCAGTTCTATTCCCTTATCTATTTCACATAGCTTTCAATCAGAATGCCACTATCGCTTTGTATCTTTTTATTAATAACAATCATAGGGATTGGATTATTCCCTTTCGAAGATCTCTTTCTTTTAAGCAACATTCTGATTATATTCGCCTCTTTGTCTTGTTGGGATCTTATCAATGACAAGCAAGAGATGACATCAAATGACATTGGTCTAACACCAGAACCTATACTGTCAAATCTTTCTATACCTTCCTTAACAATGGTGGTGTCATTTCTCTATTCTACAAACATATTTGGAAAATATTGTTCTCCTTAAAGTTAGGATTCTTGTTTGGCTTGCTATCCACGACAAGTTTCTCAATGTGAAAAATCTCAATAAAAAGAATCTTGCCGTCGGTCAAAAGTGTGTTTTGTGGAACAACCATGAAGAGCCTAAAATCATCTTTTCATTCACTGTTCATTCATTAAACCAATATAGTATATTTGCAAGTCCGCCTGACATGTTAATGGTATGTCTCGGTCTTTATCGAAAGGGTGGAGTTCTTGGAGGTATTCCAATATCAGTCAACATCTTAGGCTCTTTTGGGATATCACCATAATGTCTATCATTTGGGTTGTGTGGAAGAAAAGAAACAACTGAATTTTAACTAATAAATTTAGCACCATTGACCAACTCATTGAAGATATTCTTTATTTTGCTCATTTTTTGTCTAATATTCTGCCCTATAAGAAAGAGGAGTCGCTTCAACTCCATTATCCCAATTCTTTTGTTTTGTCTCTTATTCAGGATGGTTCGAATGTGGTGCCGTAATTATTGTTGTTGTGGTTGTCTACATCTCCCTTCCTTCTGCTTCTAGGGAGTTTCTTTATCTCTTTTATCTAGCTCCTATTATATATTTCAGTTTTATGTATTATTTTCAGAGGTATTAATGTTCTTTTCAGCGTCTTTCTGTCTGTGCAGTAAGTCCTACTCACATGGTTGGTCTTTTTGGGTGTCTCTCCTCCGTTGTTGTTTTGGTGCACTCCAGTCTTGGTTGTTCATTTGGCTGATGCTTCTTCTGTCTGGGGCTGCTAGTTGCTCCTGTTTGCGGGTTTGTCCATGGTATGGTTGTGTTGTGTTCTTATTTTGATGCCGAGCCAGATTGGTTTGCATTGTTGTGTTTATTCTAGTTTTGATTAGGGGGGGGGGGGGGGGGGGGGGGTAGCATCGTGGTTACTGTTGGCTATTGATGCTATTGCGAGTCTTTGCATGATGTTGCCCCTATTTTGTCTACTTGTTAGCTAATGTTTCTTTTTCTTTGTTTAGTGTGTGTTGTTGTTTCAGTGTCCTTGATTGCCTTGTTTGTGTGGTTCTCGGATATATAAGAGCTTCGCTACATTCTATTACATCATCAACAACAAAAATCAGTTCTTTTTGTTTGTTTTGTGCTTGGCTTTTTTATACATTGATATGGCTAAAAATGGATGTAAATCGGAACCGTCCAAATCAGGCACGAATCTTAAAGCCCGGGGGTAAAATGGTAATTTCACCTACAGACGGGTCTGAAATGGGTACTGGATCTCCTCCCCAAAGGTCCAATAACCCACGGACGGATCCACCTCAACTGGGTACGGGTTTCAACCCGAGATGAACCTAGTCCAGCAGGATAGAATTAGGGTCTCTGATTAAATCTAATCAACGGCCCTGATTCACATCTATCTTTTCACCGGGAATTAGGGATTACATTCCTAATCTGGTTACAGGGATTATATTCCTTATCAGATCACAGGGATTACGTTCTTAATCTGATCCCTAAGGCGACTATAAATACCCCCCATCTACCACCGTTGTGAGGTAATCAATCTTTTTCCCAACTTACGCTTTATCATAATCATCCCTGATTACTGACTTGAGCGTCGGAGGGTGCATCACCGGGATCAACCCCGGTGTCTCGCACTTTTTGTAGGTGAACGGCGGGAGTCAGCGGTCAAACTCCGGCGGAACAGGATTCAGGTTTGCTATTTAAGTTTTCCAAGAATCCACAAATACTGTCTGTTTACCCCCACACCAGATTTAGCGGTAATAGATTGGCACCGTCTGTGGGAAACATCACAAATAGCAACCTTCCCTCTTCCCGTTGGTCAGATCTTCTCCAGCCATGCCTCCTAGGAAAGTAAGATCCAGAGGGTCCAACCGTGGACCCAATCCCGTCAAACAGCAACAGGAAGCACCCCTCCAACCCGTTCAGCAACAGGGGCAACTTCCTCCTCAAGCTGAAGACCCTCTCCAGCAGAACCAACTTCCTCCCCAGGATCTTCAACACCCTCGGGGTCCCCCCGGGCCTCAGAATGTCGGTGCGGGGACTTCGCGTCCCAATCCTCAGAAGCAACCTCTCCAATAGGACCGCATCTCTGCACACAACCCTTCTTCCGATTCTATGGCATCCCACAATCCCCGAGCTTCCGACCTTCGCAATACCATCCTCAATCCCCGAACTCCTCCTCTGGCTCCTAGCAACCAACAGCACATGCCTAGCCCCCGCTGCTCCCAGAGTCACCGTCGTCGTAGTCCCCGCTCCCCTTCCTATGAAGACGAGTCCAGAGGCTCATTTGACTACCATCGGAGGGACGATGCTCTCTACCGCTGTCTCCACGAGATGGAGAGGCACATAGGCCGAATAAACAAGGATGAAGAGTTAAGAGGAAGGACCATCCGCCCGAGCAGACCTCCCTTCTCCTGAACCATCATGGAAGCACCTGTCCCAGTAGGTTTCAAACCCCCACAGTTCGAAACTTACTCGGGGGAGTCCGATCCCGTGGACCACATCGAAAGCTTTAAGACCCTCATGCTAATCCACCAAGCTTCCGATGCCTTGCTATGCAAAACCTTCCCCACCACTCTTAAGGGCTCGGCTCGGGAATGGTACTCTCGCCTCGCCCCATCTTCCATATTCTCCTTCGAGCAGTTTGAAACTCTTTTCGTCACCCATTTTGTGAGTAGCAGACGTATGGAGAAGACCAGCATCTCGCTACTCCAACTCAGGCGGGAGAAGGGTGAAAAGCTAAGAGACTATGTGAAGAGGTTCACTGCGGAGGTTAGGTCCATCGCCTCCCTCGACCAGTCAGTAGCAGCAGCCGCCTTCCAATCAAATGTCCTCAATTCTAACCTCCGGTCCTCCCTTGCCAAGAAGCCCCCACAGAATTTTGCCGACCTCCTTCTGAGGAGCAAGACGTACATTCGGGCCGAAGAAGCCAAATATCTCCCGGGCTTTGAAGGGTCTGCCTCCGGAACAAAAGAAAGGCAGCCGAAGGAGAAGGAGCCAAAAAACTCCAGAAGGACAACAACGGCCAGCGCCGCCCTCCCCTTAGGTTCGAGAAATTCACTGCTCTCAACGCCAATATTTCCACCTTTCTAATGGAAGTTAAGAAGGAAGGGGTCATACCTCCTGCTCCGAGGATGAACACCCCTCCCAAGAAGAGAAACAAAGAGAAGTGGTGACGTTACCACCGGGATCATAGCCATGACACCAACGATTGCCGGGCGTTGAAGAACGAGATAGAGGCCCTCATCCAGAGGGGACAGCTGGCCAAATTTGTAAGAACAAAAGACCGAACTGATCTCTCCTCTCCTCCGCCTCAAGGGGCTAACAAGCGTCCCGAACCACGTGATGAAACTCCCGAATTCGAGGAAGAGCGTATCCTGCATCTCATTCATGGAGGCCCCATGGGAGGCTCCTCCAACTCCTCTCGAAAGGCCTTCATCCGAGATGTCAATTTGGTTCACGGCACCCCTCCCCCTAAGGGCCTCGGAGTTCCAATCACATTCTCAGATGAGGACCTCGAAGGGGTCAGGACCCCCTATTGCGACGCCCTCGTGATCAACCTCCATATGGCAAGCTTCAAAGTGGAGAGGATCCTAGTAGACAACGGAAGCTCCGTTAACATCCTCTTTCTCGCGGCTTTCATAGGGCTTAAGCTATCCCGGGACAGACTCAAACTGGCCGGCTACACACTCCATGGGTTCACAGGAGTGCCAGTAACTATTGAAGGGGTAATCACCCTCGACGTAACTGCTAGCAAAACTCCTACCACCCGGACGGAGCCGATGGACTTTATGGTCGTTGATGTCCCAGCTACGTATAATGTGATCCTAGGTTGACCCGGCCTAGCTGCCCTAGAAGCCGTTCCTTCGGTGTATCACCTCAAGATGAAATTCTCCACCCGGGCAGGAGTAGGGAAAGTCAAGGGCAGTCAGGAAGTAGCCCGCAAGTGCTATATGACTTCAACTGGGGCTCCAGTCCTCTCCCTCGAAACTCTGAAAATCCCCCAAGAGAGTGTCCGACCAACGTCCGAGCCGGTGGATGAATTGGAGGAAGTGCTCTTCTCAGAGAAGGATCCAAGCCGAAAGTTCTTTATCAGCAAGACCCTCCCATCTGCCCTATGCTCCGACATAATCCAATGAATTAGAAGGAACCGCGACCTCTTTGCTTGGTCTACTGCCGACATGTCGGGAATATCCGAGGAGCTTCTCGTCCACCACCTCAGCGTTGCTCCGGGGTCCAAACCGGTCCAACAGAAGAGGTGCAAGTTTGCTCCCGAGCACCAAAAAGCCATCAAAGAAGAGGTAGACAAGCTCCTAAAGGCTCGGTTCATACAAGAGGTCAACTACCCAGAATGGCTTTCCAATGTAGTCATGGTAAGGAAGTCCAATGGAACCTGGAGAATATGTATCGACTTCACCGACCTGAACAAGGCATGTCCCAAAGACCCATTCCCTCTTCCAAGCATCAACACCCTTATCGACGCCACTTCAGGCCATGAGCTCCTCAGCTTCATAGACGGTTTCTCCGGGTACAATCAAATCCGCATGTTTTCCCCAGATATTCCGAAGACTTTCTTTGTTACCAACCAGGGCCTCTACTGCTACAGGGTGATGCCGTTCGGGTTGAAGAATGCAGGGGCCACTTATCAACGCCTTGTCAACAAAGTCTTCCAAAATCAGATCGGTCGGAATATGGAGGTATATGTCGATGACATGCATGTGAAGAGCATACGAGGGGATGATCACGTGACCGATCTGCAGGAGGCGTTCGATGTACTGAGGAAGCACAATATGAGGCTTAATCCGAACAAATGTGCGTTCGGAGTCTCGTCGGAGAAATTTCTAGGCTTCATGGTCAGCTAAAGAGGAATCGAAGCTAACCTCGAGAAGATCAAAGCCATATTGGACATGGCTCCTCCTAAGAACGTCAAAGAGGTTCAGAAGCTAACTGGGTGCCTCGTTGCCATTGGGCATTTCCTCTCTAAGTCGGGAGAAAAGTGCCTCCCCTTCTTCAAGGCTCTCAGGGGAGCTAAGGGCTTCGAATGGGGTCAGCAACAGCAAGATTCCTTTGCCAGCTCAAAGCCTATCTAGTCAACCCCCCTCTCCTCAGCAAGCCTATTCCCGGGGAAACCCTCTACCTCTACTTAGCCGCTTCCGAACAGACCCTTAGTGCCGTCTTGGTAAGGGAAGAAGACCGGACTCAAAAGCCCATCTACTATGTGAGCAAGGTACTTCGGGACGCCGAGCTATGGTATCCAAGGCTAGAGAAGATGGCGTACGCCCTGATTATGGCAGCAAGAAAGCTTCGCCCATATTTCCAGTCCCACTCGGTGGTCGTTCTTACCGACCAACCGCTGAAACAAGTCCTTCACAAGCCGGAGACCTCCGATCGTCTGATGAAGTGGTCCATCGAGCTAAGCTAGCATGACATCTTATACCAGCCTCGGACCGCGATCAAGGCTCAGGCCTTAGCAGAGTTCATCGTGGAAAGTACCATCCCCGAGGTCAGCCAGGCAACGAACGGACCTCCTATCTGGTCGGTTTTCATAGGCGAATCCTCTTGCAATGAGGGAAGCGGAGATGGGGTCATTCTGACAGGCCCAGATGATTTCGTCCTCCAATATTCTCTCCGCATCAACTTCAAGGCCTCCAACAATGAAGCGGAATATGAAGCCCTCATAGCCGGACTTGGAATGGCTCGAAAGGCAGGGGTGCAGCGCCTCCAAATCTTTAGTGACTCTCAGCTAGTAGTAAATCAACTCTTGGGCGAGTATGAAGCACGAGATGATCGGATGGCAAAGTATCTCGCTAAAGTCCAAAGTCTCATGGCTCTGTTTGAAGAGGCACTCATTCAGCGAATACCCCGAGAAGAAAATTCCCAAGCAGATGCCCTCTCCAAGCTAGCCTCTTTCTCCCTCCAAGGTATTGAGCAAACCGTCTTGATTGAGGTACTCTTGAAGCCAAGTATAGAAGACGAAACTCCCGACTCAATGGAGTCCCTGCCTATACTACTGCAAGATAATTGGATGAAACCCCTCGTAGAATTTCTAAAGGATGGGCTTCTCCCCGAAGACCCTAAGGAAGCTCGCTGAGTCAGAACTCGAGCAGAGCGGTACACACTTATTGAGGGAATCTTGTACAAACGCTCCTTCACGCAGATAGATGGCAGGCCTTATTTAAGATGCCTCTCCCCAGAACAAGCTACTTACGCCTTACAAGAGCTTCACGAAGGCATAGGCGGGGCACATTCAGGGTCCAGATCCCTAGCCAGGAAGGTGTTGAATTATGGGTATTTCTGGCCTACTCTCCTACAAGATGCCGAGCGACACGTTCGGCAATGCAGCTCTTGTCAGAAGTATTCCAACGTTCGTCGCCTCCCACAAGCTCAGCTCACCTCCCTATCAAGTCCAATCCCTTTCGCAATGTGGGGGATGGATTTACTAGGGCCATTCCCTCCAGCTCCCGGCCAGCTAAAGTTCTTAGTCGTGGCAATCGACTACTTCTCGAAGTGGATAGAGGCCGAGCCCTTTGCCACAATCACCGAGAACAAAGTACTTCAGTTCTTCTGGAAGAATATTATCTGCCGATTTGGTGTGCCTCGAGTCCTCATAACCGACAATGGAACACAATTTACCGGAGCAGCTTTCCGAGCTCTGTGTGAAGACCTTGCCATCCAACAATGCTTCTCCTTCGTTTCCCATCCACAATCAAATGTTCAAGTGGAGAATGCCAACCAACAGATCATCTCCGATATTAAGAAGAGACTAGACAAGTGCGCCAAGGGCTTGTGGGTTGATCAGCTCCCTAACGTGTTGTGGAATTACCGCACTACAAAACGGACCCCCACAGGAGAATTGCCATTCAACCTCACCTATGGGTCCGAGGCTGTAATTCCTTTGGAAGTCGGCATACCCTCTCCTCGCCTTGCTGCTTATGAAGAAGAACAGAATGCCAGAGAGCTTCGGGCAAATCTGGATTTGATCGACGTGCTCCGTGAGAGAGCATCCATTCGTCAACAAAGCTATCGGAGGAGGATCGAGCTGGCCTATAACAAGAGATTCCATCCCACTGACCTCAAAGAAGGGGACTTAGTCCTCAGAAAGTTAGCAATCTCATTCCCCAGCCAGAAGAGTAAGCTAGCTCCAAATTGGGAGGGACCCTATAAGATCACAAAAGTAGTTCGGCCTGGAGCCTACCGCCTAGAAGATCTCGAAGGCAGAGAGATTCCAAGAACTTGGAATGCTGAACATCTCTTGAAGTACCAAGAGAGCGCATCAACACCTCTCTAAGTACCTTCGGATGTCGAACCGTTCCACTCCTTTCACTTGTATTTTGGTTTTATTCCTTTATTTTTCCAATGTAATAACGTCTCGCAACTTGGAAGCAGCCGACTATTAGTTTTCAATAAACAATATTTTTTCATATCTTACTTGTGAAATTGCTTGTATCTCCCTGTTTTTACTCTTCACCCTAATGACGAATTCGGAGTCCAACACTTGGCTCGACTCCGCTTCGTAAGCTCGCTCTTAAGCGAGCTAGAAGTGGTTCGCCATTCGGAATTGCTCCCACAACCGTTGACTAACTCTAACGACGAGTTTGGAGTCCAACACTTGGCTCGACTCTGCTTCGCAAGCTCGCTCTTAAGCGAGCTAGAAGTGGTTCGCCATTCGAAATCGCTTCCACAACTGTTGAACAAACTCTAACGACGAGTTCGGAGTCCAACACTTGGCTCGACTCTGCTGCGCAAGCTCGCTCTTAAGCGAGCTAGAAGTGGTTCGCCATTCGAAATTGCTCCCACAACTGTTGAACAAACTCTAACGACGAGTTCGGAGTCCAACACTTGGCTCGACTCTGCTTCGCAAGCTCGCTCTTAAGCAAGCTAGAAGTGGTTCGCCATTCGGAATTGCTCCCACAACCGTTGAACAAACTCTAACGATGAGTTTGGAGTCCAACACTTGGCTCGACTCTGCTTCGCAAGCTCGCTCTTAAGCGAGCTAGAAGTGGTTTGCCATTCGGAATTGCTCCCACAACCGTTGAACAAACTCTAATGACGAGTTCGGAGTTCAACACTTGGCTCGACTCTGCTTCGTAAGCTCGCTCTTAAGCGAGCTAGAAGTGGTTGGCCATTTGGAGTTGCTCCCACAACCATTGAACAACTCTAACGACGAGTTCGGAGTCCAACACTTGGCTCGACTCTGCTTCGCAAGATCGCTCTTAAGCGAGCTAGAAGTGGTTCGCCATTCGGAATTGCTCCCACAACCATTGAACAAACTCTAACGACGAGTTCGGAGTCCAACACTTGGCTCGACTCTGCTTCGTAAGCTTGCTCTTAAGCGAGCTAGAAGTGGTTCGTCATTCGGAATTGCTCCCACAACCGTTGAACAAACTCTAACGACGAGTTCGGAGTCCAACACTTGGCTCGATTCCATTTCGCAAGTTTGCTCTTAAGCGAGCTAGAAGTGGTTCGCCATTCGGAATTGCTCCCACAACCGTTGGCTTACTATAATGATGGTTCGGAGTCCAACACTTGGCTCGATTCCACTTCGCGAGTTTGCTCTTAAGCGAGCTAGAAGTGATTCGCCATTCGGAATTGCTCCCACAACCGTTGGCTTACTACAATGATGGTTCGGGGTCCAACACTTGGCTTGATTCCACTTCGCAAGTTCGCTCTTAAGCGAGCTAGAAGTGGTTCTCCATTCGGAATTGCTCCCACAACCGTTGAACAAACTCTAACGACGAGTTCGGAGTCCAACACTTGGCTCGACTCTGCTTCGTAAGCTCGCTCTTAAGCGAGCTAGAAGTGGTTCGCCATTTGGAATTGCTCCCACAACCGTTGACTAACTCTAACGACGAGTTCGGAGTCCAACACTTGGCTCGACTCTGCTTCGCAAGCTCGCTCTTAAGCGAGCTAGAAGTGGTTCGCCATTTGGAATTACTCCCACAACCGTTAAACAAACTCTAATGACGAGTTCGGAGTCCAACACTTGGCTCGACTCTGCTTCGTAAGCTCGCTCTTAAGCGAGCTAGAAGTGGTTCGCCATTCCGAATTGCTCCCACAACCATTGACTAACTCTAACAACGAGTTCGAAGTCCAACACTCGGCTCGAATCTGCTTCACAAGCTCGCTCTTAAGCAAGCTAGAAGTTATTCGCCATTCGTATTGCTCCCACAACTGTTGAACAAACTCTAACAACGAGTTTGAAGTCCAACACTTGGCTCGACTCTGCTTCGTAAGCTCGCTCTTAAGCGAGATAGAAGTGGTTCGCCATTCGGAATTGCTCCAACAACCGTTGAACAAACTCTAACGACAAGTTCGGAGTCCAACACTTGGCTCGACTCTGCTTCGCAAGCTCGCTCTTAAGCGAGCTAGAAGTGGTTCGCCATTCGGAATTGCTCCCACAACCGTTGACTAACTCTAACAACGAGTTCGGAGTCCAACACTTGGCTCGACTTCGCTTCCTTAAGTACTCCGAGTTACCGAGCCGGGTGGACGAAGTACCGACCTCCACATATGGAGAAAAATGCCGCCGAGCCAGTTTCACCGTCGGATTATCTCAAAATTCGTACTAGAACATGATGAACGGCTCAGTTCGCGCCACGTCTCCACAAAATGACAAGATAACATTTTCTTGAAGTTTGAGCCTCTTGTCTCGTGATTCGCACCATGATCGTGATCAACCGCCAGATTGAGCCACTAGCTCGACCATAAATCCGAGCTACCTAACTATCGAAAAGCAAAGAGACTTCGGCACACCCCGAGCAAGAGCAAAAATTCTACAGCTAGAACGCTCAAAGGGGCTAACTTTTGGTTCTTATGGTTCGTTTCAAAAGCAAAGAGACCTCGGCACACCCCGAGCAAGAGCAAAAAATTCTACAGCCAGAACACTCAAAGGAGCTAACTTTTGGTTCTTACGGTTCGTTTCAAAAGTAAAGAAACTACGGCACGACAGCGAACATACGAACTTCAATTTTATTAAAGCAACCTTAATAACTTTACATATCTAAATTATTACAAAAAGGTGCTACAAAAACTTGAAAGAGCGATACAACTTTGTCAACGCCTCTTCGGAACGGGGACGTTCTAGTTCAGAGACACACGAGGTCGGCGCCGCTTAGCCTGCGAGCTCATCTCTAGGCCAACGAACTGAGATGCCTCTTTGCTACTGACTCGGTAACCTCCCTCGGGTTGTTCTCTTCATAAACTGCCGACCTACCAACGATCGCCTTCTTCAGAAGATCACCCTCGTACTGCCTAATTCCGGCATGGCCGGACAGCACACTAAGGTACCAGCCCGACTCAGGGGCTCGCCTCTCAGTCTCCACGATCTCCTCGACTACAGGAGACCGAGCAACTACCTTCTTCTTCTTCTCCTCGGCCGCGGACGGTCCTACCACCTCCTTCCCCTTTCTCCAGATCACCACTTGCCTCCTCTCCTCGGCACCACTATCACCCGAGGACAATGCCTCACTTCCCGAGTTTACCCTTAGCATCTCTAAATAAGTATAAGGCAAATACACTGACCTTGATATGACGTAGCCTTGAAGTGACGTTCACGATCGGAATTAGTTCGCCGGAAATCGCCTGGCCCACGCGACAGCTAGCGCAACCACCTTAGAGCACAAATCGCCGCTAGCAGAGCAAACTGAGAGTAAAAGTAAAAACTTGAGAGTGAAAGTGGGAAATGCGCTAAGGAGTGAAGGGGGGTGAGAATTTATAACCAAAAAGAGACGTTTGGGCTTACTTAGGCATTTAAAGGCCCACTAAGAGAAAGCAAAGCGCCAAAATGGAGAGTTACGACGTTCCAAGTCAAAAAAACTCGTCGATTCACTTAACTCCGTTACTCGGTGATTCGCTTCTCGACGATCCACCGAGCGACCGTCCTCTCGAGCCGAAGGGACGAGGTACCGACCCCCACATATGGAGAAAAAAATCTGCCGAGCCAATCTCACCGTCGGATCGCCTAAATATTCGCGTCGAAACACGATGGGCGGCTCAGATCATGCCATGCCCACAAAATGACAAGATAACATTTTTTCGTGATCTGGACCCCCAGCCTCGTGATACGCGTCGTAATGAGTGGCTCAGATCTCACCATGTGATCCGAACTTCCGAGCGTTAGTCTGAGCGACCATCTTCACGAGCCGAAGGGACGAGGTACCGACCCCCACATACGGAGAAAAAATCTGCCGAGCCAATCTCACCGTCAGATCGCCTCAATATTCGCGTCAAAACACGATGGGCGGCTCAGATCACGCCACATCCACTAAACGAAAAGATAGCGTTTTGTGGGGATTTGCGCCATAATGGACGCCCAGGATCGTGCCACGTAGCTCGGCAGATCCCTGTGCTCCGAGCTGAGCTACCGAACGGCTTGGTTGGTCCGCCGAGCCACTCAGGCAAGGGACGAGGAATTGAGTCACCAGAGTACTTAGCCGATCTGCCGAGCCACTAAAGGACGGAGGTCGAACTAACAACCCGCCGGGGTGCTTAGCCGAGCTACCGAACAGTTTGGTCGAGCCTTTGAGCTGTTAGGACGAACTACCGACCCACCGGAGTACTTAGTCGATCAGCCGAGCTACCGAAGGACGGAGGTCGAACTAAACGACCCACCGGAGTGCGTAGCCGGTCAACCGAGCAGTTTGGTCGAGCCTCCGAGCTACCAAGCCACTTTGCCGAGCCGAGTGGACGAGGTACCGACCTCCACATATGGAGATAAATGGAGCCGACCCTCCTCAGCCGTTGGATCTTGTCAAAAAACGTGCTCGACGCGATGGACGGCTCAGATCTTGCCACGTTCACTAAACGACAAGATAGCATTTTGTGGGGATCTGCGCCGTAATGGATGCTCAGGATCGTGCCACGTAGTTCGGCAGATCCCGGTGCTCCGAGCCGAGCCGCCGAGGAGCCGAGCCGAGCTGCCGAGGCACCGACCCTCTAATACGGAGAAACTACTAGCCGACCAACTTGGATCGTCCGATCTCCTAGAAAATCGCACCCGAAGCTGATGGAGGGCCCAGATCGTGCCACGTCATAAATCGGTATTAAAAATTAGTTTTTATTTATTTTTATCGTTTTATTTATTTAAAAATTGCGAAAAAATTATTAAAAACTCGGGAAAACTAACTAAAAATTCTAGGAAATAATTATAAATTCAGGGGTATATTTTCGAGCCCCTGAACAAACAATTGTTGCCTAGAACGGTTTATTAAGACCCCCGAACGAAGAATTAATACTTCGAAAAATTAAATAAGTGACTCGAAAAATAGATAAAAATTGAGGAAAGATACCAGAAACTCAGGAGAGCTCAAAAACAACTCAGAGCACGCAACTAACTTAGAAGATCACCATACTGCCTGCTGCAAAGATTCGAAACCTCCCATTCGGACTCCGATACACCTCAGCAAGCCATTGAAACAGTAAAACTACTCCTCAAAGGCTGATCAAACTCAGTCTTCGGGAGTGGGGGGCTCGTGATATGGCTAAAAATGGATGTAAATCGGAACCGTCCAAATCAGGCACGAATCTTAAAGCTTAGGGGTAAAATGGTAATTTCACCTACAGACGAGTCTGAAATGGGTACTGAATCTCCTCCCCAAAGATCCAATAACCCACGGACGGATCCACCTCAACTGGATATGGGTTTCAACCCGAGATGAACCCAGTCCAGCAAGATAGAATTAGGGTCTCTGATTAAATCTAATCAACGGCCCTGATTCACATCTATCTTTTCACAAGAAATTAGGGATTACATTTCTAATCTGGTTACAGGGATTATATTCCTTATCAGATCACAGGGATTACGTTCCTAATCTGATCCCTAAGGCGACTATAAATACCCCCCATCTACCACCGTTGTGAGGTAATCAATCTTTTTCCCAACTTACGCTCTATCATAATCATCCCTGATTACTGACTTGAGCGTCGAAGGGTGCGTCGCCGGGATCAACCCCGGTGTCTCGTACTTTTTGCAGGTGAACAGCGGGAGTCAGCGGTCAAACTCCGGTGGAATAGGGTTCAGGTTTGCTATTTAAGTTTTCCAAGAATCCTAGTGTCTGTTTACCCCCACACCAGATTTAGCGGTAACATACATTATTCTCAAAAAACATATATAAAGATTATTCTTAAATTAAGGATAGTAACTGAAATGTAAATTCTAATCCACAATTCTTTAGAAAATTCGGCAGAGTCTCACCTACACTATACATAAATATTTTTTCTTATAATACATCATTTGATATTTCAAGATTTACTTAGGAAAAAAGTCTAATATTTTAACATTCAATAAATTGCACAAATAGTTCAACCTCATCCTAAAAGATGCAAGAGAACCATAATCTCTACGCAATAATGTAAAGTTTTTGAAGATAATCTTAAATCGTTGAAAAAATCTACATAAAGCCTAAGATAAAGATTCTCAATTCGTTTCTCATGTACTATGTACATAGTTTATAAAATATAAGAATTTAATGAAACTACGCATAAAGTTGATCGCTATTAGTATGTACAAAGTTGATCGCTATTAGTATGTACAGATAAAGATTATTCGTAAGCTTTGAATATATGTACAATTGCGTAGAGCTTTGAAACTACGCATAAAATTGATGTCATAGTTGTTACCCACTCATATGTACAATCAATTTTGTAACCAATAATGAAAAACAACAACACAATTCAACAAAAAATAGGGAGCAACCACCTCAGAAAACGTTATTAGTAGAAAGGAAGTATAAAAAGATAGACATAAACCAAAATATTTCAAGGAAAAAAACACAGTATGGCTGTCTGAAAAAGATATAAAAGTTGATATTACTGCTCCATAAAACAAACTATTATAATCATGTGCAATATTGCACAGAATTTTCAAAATGAGAAAATAACAAACTATCTTTGACAAATTCATTTAATAACATTTATATAATATGTGCAATTTTTTAAGTTTGATCAAATGGTAGGATTTTACTTCAAATTTAGGATAAAGGAAAGGGGGGCTCCCACATTTGATTTCCCTTTTTGTTTTTTTTAAAAAAAAAGAGAAAAATTCTTGGACCAAAAGTGGTCTTAGCATTATAGTATACATGTTAGTTGCCACATTTCAAGCCCCGCATAACTATCCCTTCAAAGACAAGGACTTTTGAAGACAGAACTCTCACGTACATGTTCATGATTAGATCATTAATTTATAGTTAAGAACATGATTCCACAATCTGCAAGGTTAAGAGCAAAATCTACACTCTTCTTTCTATATATAAAAAAATAAGCAAATAACGACTTACAATATTTTGTACACAATAAAAAAAAAGAATTTCCTACTACATAAAATAATTGATGTAACCACAAACATCTTAGACTAACTTTCAAAATATTTTTTATGTATAAGGAATACATATTTGACAAATATGTACCTTTAGTTTTAATTTTCTAAATTTTGTATGTACAATTGTACACTATTTCCCCATTATCTCCACCCCTGTGATATGAACTATATATTTGTATGCCTATGATCTAATCCTAAATCAAGCCAACTAACAATCAGACATCAGATAAAAAACTACTATAATAATAAGAAAAAATATGTTAATTGCATACATAATGAGACAATCCAAACATAGCACAAAGACCCAATTGATATAGTAACTCGTGATGGTTGGGATTGAGCAAGAAGATGAGTAGTGTCAGATAGCTGCAAGCCTGCAGGTGAGATCAAGGCTACAATAATCGACCTTTTTAGAATAATCAGTTAGATTTCAAGAACTAATAATAATAATAATTGATATATGAAGGAGGCATACATGTAGAAAAAAGAGGAAATTTTTTTTACAGTCACTACTTGTTGAGAGACTCTCGAATTTGAGATGAAAAGATGAAAAAAATTGTCAAAACCATCCGACCAAGACATCTACTATCCACCACCATTACCATGTCTAGTCCAATATGAGTGGGAGAATGAGGAAGAGCGCATGTCTGAGAGGTAGAGATGAATAAAAGGGAGAAAGAAAAAAAGTCAAAGGTTTTCTTCTTAATTTTTTTGTAACCGAAGCAAGAGAAATTTGATAGTGGGAGGAGAAAATGATGGGTTTCATAACAAAAACTGTGCATAAATATTGTGTGATTTTCTAGAGATATTTTAGCCACATAACTATTTTGTATCATAACTATATTTTTCTTCTTTTCTTATTTGAAATTTGAAATTTGAAATTTGTAAAAAAACTTGTATCATACTTTTTCTCCCCTGGCTTCACTTCAAAATAGAGAAACAGTAGAGGGGTAAACCGTTCTGGTTGATATATAGTCCTTCATCAAGCTATCTCAAGAAATCTTCTTTTTCTTGATGTATATGAACACTCCTAAGTGGAATTATCGCGTTTCTGTAGAAGGTATATAGGTGAATTTATCGGTAGAGGTGTATATAGGTGAATTTGGTTGCATTAGATTGTATCTGGAGCTGTAATAAGTCTCCATTTTACAACATTGATCCTAAGCTGAATTAATTATTTAATCAATTAGAATTTAGACTGCTCCAATACGTGCATCTTTCCGTTGCTAAGAACCTGTTCACTAACTTCAGTGCAAACTCCTTCGGATCCCATTTGGTAGTGATAGGCACTGTTTTACAAGGAGAAGAGATGATTGAATCCTCTCGTAAACAATGATATTGCTGTATAGGTAGGGAGGAATGGTGACAATCACTTCGATAGGCCATCCTCGTTTGTAGATGGTGATCAATCGATCTTTTTTTAAATAATTGTGGCAAAGTTTATATGTCAGTGCTAAAAGGGTGATTATGCAAATTTTTTGTGCGAGTATTATTCTTTGCAATTGCGAGATAAGTTTCAGAAGCAGAACCTCTTAATTCATGAGGGTCAAACTCACGATTATAGAAACTCTACCTCTTATATTAACTAATGAGAGGAATTGCAATATAATTATATTAAGTTACAGAGAGACTTGTTACAGGAGCTAAGTTGAGAATTCATTACAGTAGAAGAGCTTGTTGCTAAGTTTGTTTCAACAACTCTATTGTGTTGAGCTGTTGAGTCGTTAACAATCCCCCTATAAGGTGATGGAGGCTTGCCGAACTAATAAAAACTTGGCTCGAAAGCAATGGTGGAGCAAGAAAATTTTCTGAAGAGGATAAAAAAACAACATGAAGTAAAATTAAAGGAAGAAAAGAGGGTCAATTGTTGTAATTATTACAGAATATATCCAAGTTATGTATAGTATTTGTGCAATTTTCAGAAGTTGAAGGGGATCAATTGTTATAAATATTTACAAAAATATCCAAATTATGTATAGTAACTGCAATTTTTAAAAGTTCAAGGGAGTTAATTGACCCTCATGTCCAATAGGTGGATCCGCCCTTGGCTCGAAGGAAACTTAAGCGATGAGAGGACACCTTTGGTGAATACATCAACGACTTGACTAGTTAAGGAAATAAATTGAATTTGGATACTGTTGGAATTGAGTATACATTCATACCACTTCTCTTGTTGACAACATTGTCTTATGGCCCGGTGGCATTATTCCACCTTCTTCCTCAAAAAAAAAAAAAACGTTGTCTTATGGCCCAACGGTTAAAACTTTGAGTTCAGGGCCTTTCGTAATGGAGAACTTGAAGAAGGCAGCTCCTAAACAGTGGCATGACAGAATTGATCAATTATTACTCTCAAATGGTTTTTCTATTAATAATGTTGATAAATACCTTTATTATAAAACATCCAATGTTAGTTGCATTATGCTTTGTCTATATGTAGATGATTTACTCATTTGTGGTTCATTGCATGAATTGATTTCAAGGACTAAAACTATGCTTAGTCAAAATTTTGATATGAAGGACCTAGGTGAGGCCAATGTTATTTTAGGCATGAAAATTACACGTACTGAGACTGGTATTACTCTTGATCAATCTCATTACACTGAGAAGATCTTGAAGAAATACAATTACTTCTTCCGTAGACCTGCATCTACACCTAGTGACCCTCATGTTAAACTTTTGAAAAATTCTGGTGCTGCAGTTAGACAAAAGGAATATGCTAGTATTATTCGTAGCCTTCGCTATGCTACTGACTGCACTAGACCTGACATTGCATATGTTGTAGGGGTATTATGTAGATATACGAGTTGTCCTAGTTCTGAGCATTGGAATGCTATTGACAGAGTCATGAGGTACTTGAAAAAGACCATGAACTTAGGACTACATCATGAGAGGTTTCCCGCTGTCCTTGAAGGATTCAGCGATGCAGATTGGAATTCATTTTCAGATGATTCCAAGGCCACAAGTGAATACATTTTTAGTATCGCTATTTGTGCTATTTCTTGGAGGTCCTAGAAACAGACTATTTTAACTTACTCTACTATGGAGTCTGAGTTAGTTGCTCTAGCTGCGGCTAGTGAGGAGGCAAGCTGGTTGAGGAACCTCTTGTCTTACATTCCTTCATGGAGTAGGCATATACCTCCGATCTTAATCCACTCAGATAGTACTTCTGCCATAGCTAAAGTACAAAACGCTTACTATAATGGTAAGAGATTAGCAATTCGTCGCAAGCACAGTACGGTGAAAGAGCTCCTCACATCTGGTGCTGTTACTGTGGATTTTGTGAGATCAGAAAGTAACCTTGTAGATCCTTTGACGAAAAGATTGTCTTGAGACAAAGTTTGGAACACATCGATAAGGATGGGGCCGAAGCCCATTTAGGATCACAATTGGTGGGAACCCAACCTATGCGACTGGAGATCCCAAGACATAAGTTCAATGGGGAAAACAAGCCATACTGTGATTGTAATCATGCAACCTAGGAGTTTACAACTCCTTAGTCCATCTTGATGTGTATGTGCATGATGTCTTGTAGCGTTAGTAAGGATGAGCTTGGATCTTAATGAGCTATATATCTCTGAATGAGAGGAGTGCCTAGCTACAAGAGCACTCATAATAGACTCACAGGGGTGATTGTGAAGTGTGGCCGCTTCTATGAGAATGGGGCTGATTCTCTAAAACATTCACCTATACTGGATAAGCAAAAGGCCGGAATGTAACGCCCCGAATTCCAAAATACACTGAATTCGAGATTCCACAGGATCTTTACACTTCATTTAGTACAATTTTACAAGGAAATTTGAACTTTTTACTTTACATCAGAGTTACAAGTAATCTTTACACTTTACATTTTACAGCGGAAGCAAATTTACAACATTTATATAAAGGTACATCAACATTTGAATAATCTCTAAGCATCTGTTCTCCTTTAATCTTTGTCATGTCATTTACCCTGCATACAAAACTGTGGGTACGTCAGTTTATTCAACCGACGAACATTATACACGGCCATCCTCTCTATGCCGGAAACAGTATAACTGATTTTCCATATTTAACAAACACAAACTTGTCACATATCAAACTAAAGGGAATACCCTATTGATGTCGTGTTGTGATTGTGCACTTAGTCCTTAATGCAATCATTTACATTACATGACACTAATGCACACTTGTTCGGATTCTATGCATCCCATACTACATAGGTCCGAGGGCAAGCCTCTTAATCGTTCTTCATCTTGTAGGGTTCAATCCCTCGTCAAGACTTAATCTACTATTGTAACTACGGTAAGTATCCTAGATGATCTATGAGTACAAGCTCATGTACAGAAAAACTGGAGGAGAATCTCACGTCATGTCACGACGCATCGTGAAGACTATCTATGGACAATTCAGCCCCCTTCATGGCACACGATCCTCTTGCAGTCACCAAACATCCCACAAGCGTCGCCACCGGGATGATAATTCCGGAGTAGTGCCCACGCCATGTCCTTATGCATCAAGCATGCATTCTGTGGCTTACTCTCACACCGCCAATCCGATGGCCCCCATACTCATGTTTTTCTCTTACTTTCATCACCTCTTCACTATGTACTAATTTCTTAATTTAATGAAATCATGAACAAAATTAATCACTTAGAGTTAGCCCTCTCACTACTACCGGTCTTATTTCTTCAATTTCACATGACCAACCTTAGTCTTTTCAATATCAATAATCTTATTTCATCACTTTTCACTTGCCGGTGTGAGTTTTGGCCACACCCTAATTTTTAATTTCGATTCACAAATTCACATGTTTGAGTTGTCATACTCAATAACATTTCTCTTTTCCAATCACATGATTTCTAAATTATTCATGAGTCAAAATAACCATTCATGGAGTTCAATTATACATCGTGTATTTCACAACATTTATTTCCACATTAAAATCATATCACCAAATATATAGCCAAAATGAATATTCACAAATTCATTAGTGTCACACTATTCTTTAATAAGAATAATCCATACCAACTTCACAATATATACTTTCTTTCTTTGTTATTTTTCTTTTCTAGCATTTATCTCAAGTCCTTTGCAAAAACGCATTTTTCACAAAATATACAAGTGTAAAACTATAGTTCCAACCACATTTTTATTCCCAAATATACTTTATTTTATCCCAATAACTCCCAACTTATTTTTCATAAGTCACACATGTTTTTAGAATAATAATAGTAATTTTTTCCATAATTTTTACACTTCAAGAAACCACAAAAGTCATTTTTTTCAAAAAGATATTATTCTGGCCGAGGCCAGGATTCGAACTAGCAACCCACAGGAAGCAAGCCACATGCTCTGGCCATGTGGCAAATTGTGTCGTTCGATATAAAAGGGGATTGAGAGTATTAAATGCTCTCGGGTTGGAAATTTATTAAATTTTTACAAACGCACATAAAAATTTGGGTTTCTCAAGTATCGAACTAGCGATCCAAGGGAACAAGCCGCACACACTGTATCAATAGAAAGTCTCCCGACCAATTGAGCTATAGGCTCAAGTTGTCTTGAATACAACTCGCATTTTAATTAAATTCATCCTCTGTTCAATTAGAACATTTCGATGTTCAAAAGCTCTCATTTGAGTTTTGTTTTTTACTAAATTTCTTGTAAATCTCCAGAATGTCTAATTAAATATAGTTTAACACTCTAGTAATTTAAAAATAATTTTTCCAGTAAGTAAACACATATTTTTCATACAGTTAACTTAAATTGTATACTACTACTACCAAATCTCATTTCGATATTTCTTATACAACTTAACATTAATATTTCCTATATCAATTCCCTATTTATTTTTCTTTTACAAACCCAAAAATATATTTTAGGTTACTCATGCTAAACATTATCAAAAAGGTCCATCTAAGCACATAAAACAACAATTTCATCTACTAGCATTTGAATTTAGTTTTGATACTAACAACAAATTTTAATTCAAGCATTCCATAGCTACAAACAATTCATATACAACTTAAGATTCATGATGGAATAACATGCAATCTATTTAGCATCAATTCAATCAACTAACAAGCCTTTTTTCAATTAAATGTGCTCTTATTAGTTTCTTTCATGCATTATCAATTTAATCAACCTTAGCATGATATCTAATTAGAAACATGGAAAATAATCCACCTTATTTGGAGAGAATAAATATTGCAACACCTCCTAAACAAAAGAGTCCTTCGCGAGCTTGCCAAAAGAGCGTTCCTCCTCCTCCTTGATGCGCAAAACCGGCCTTCAAAGTGCAATCCCGAGCCCTCCTTGATGCCGGCCTTCCTTTGGTGCAAGCACAACCCACAACTCTCAATCTTTTTTTTTTTATCTCACTTACTACACTACTAACAATTGTATTTTCTACTATAGGTTTTGGAGAAAAGAAAAGTACAAGAATAACTAGGCTAGGGGAGTATTTATACTAAAAATTGGAGCAAATGAAGGGCTAGGATCAATCTAGGAGTTAAAAATAAAAGGTTAGGATTGAAGGGAAAGTTGTAGTAACCAACTATGATTCAAACAACTACCACCCATAACTCCACTCTTTTTTTCTTTTTCCCTCCATACCAAAACCGGCCCACTATGTGTGCTACTTGCACGTGTACGTGCAATGCACATGCATTCATTTGTTCTCCATTTAAAAAGTTGTACATTATGTTTTTTTTATAAAAATACTCTTATAAAAATATTCTACATTACAAGTTGTAATAAAAGAAGAAATAGCTCATGGGCTTCATTTAATGGGCCAAATAATGGTTTACAAAAAAAAATAAATTAGATTTGGGCTAAAAAGAAGGCTTATGTTTATTTGAAGAAAATGGGCCTATTATAAAAATAATTAGAGAACACATGTATATATATATATATATATATATATATATATATATATATATATATATATATATATATATATACATTATCCATATTGAAAGTAATTATAAGGTTTTATTCTGCAAAAATTGCACGTGCACAAAACGTACAAAAAAATAAATAATTTTCATAAATGAAAATCGGGTATTACACGGAATGTGCTGGCATTTAGAACTTGCACCTTGTAGAATCATGCGTGGTTTTCCTTCACTATGTAAAAACGGGTAATGAGTTCAAGACTTAAGATCACTCATTATTCTTGCATTTTGGGAATTGTCCACTATGTAAGTTTCAAGTCTTCGGACACCTTACTTATGCATAGTTCTATACTTTGGAAAATTGCTTCTTTTCAAATTAGTGTTTTAAATATATAAGTGGGGGATTGTTGGAATTGAGTATACATTCAAAACACTTCTCTTGTTGACAACATTATCTTATGGCCCAACGGTTAAAGTTTTGAGTTCACATGAGGTTGGGGGTTCAATTCCTACATTCCACATAATATATATATATATATGACTGGGCTAGGGGTGGCAACAGGGCCGGACTGGCCCGTGACCGACCCAGACCGACTCGCCTGGGTCTCAACCCGGCCTGGCCCACCCAATACCCGAGCCTGACCCAGACCTGGCCCCTCCCAAACCCGGTCCAGGCCGGGCCTGAATTTTGCCCCCAAAGTCCGCCACGGCCCGACCCGTCTTGAACCGGCCCATCCAGGCCGGGCTAACCTGTGTGATTTTTTTTTAATTAAAATTTTTATTATTTTTATTTTTTTGAGCAAAATATATGTATAGAAGTATATATATACTACAAAATATATGTAGGGAAAGCTTCGGTTGTGCACTCCTCTAGTGCACACGGCGTGTGTACTAGGCCTTCGGGCGTTCATGTCGACAATCCAAACCGTTCACATTGATCTACACATCTAAATTAGTCTAAATATGTAAAATCAAATCATTTGAAATTCATTTGCCCATCCATCATGTGACTATAAAAAACAATGATTTTCAGCCATACAATTTTGTAACACTTCAATAGATGGACAAATAAATTTCAAATAATTTGATTTTACATATTTAGACTAATTTAGATGTGTAGATCAATGTGAACAGTTCGGATCGTCGATATGAACACCCGAAGGCCTAGTGCACATGCCGTGTGCACTAGAGGTAGTGCACAACCAAAGCTTTCCCAATATATGTATATATGTATATATGCATATAAATATACTTTAAATATTTTAAAATTTTATAAAAATGAGTGTGGACATCAAAATTAATTGATCACAACTCATTACTCAATTTATCAACCCCCACCCTAGCTATTTATAGCAAACTTTACCTCTTCACTTCTCTCATCTTACCAATGTGGGACTAAAAGTTTTCTACTTCAAATGGTCTTAGTTATATATATATATATATATATATATATATATATATATATATATATATATACACTATTAAACTTTTTATGAAATATAGTTTTAGATTGGATTTCGGATTTCTTAGCTAGCACGTGCAAATTAGTGCACTGAGTTTGGGTGGTTGTGGGTTCGATCCTGAAAGGGCTTAGATTTTATTTTTAAATGAATTAATCAAAATAATTTTTAGATGTTGTTTCTTTCTTTTATTTTTATTTTTATTTTTATTTTTATTTTTATTTTTATTTTTATTTTTATTTTTATTTTATTTTTTTTTGACTGGCAAAAGGTAGGAATATCCTACCTCACAGAATATATATATATATATATATATATGTATATATATATATATATATATATATATATATATATATATATATATATATAAAAGGAAAGTTCTAAAACTATTACAAAAAAAAGTACTACAAAAAAATTGTAGGAAGATTCAATCGAGCATAGGGTGAATCTGAGATCGAGATGGCATGCCATTGGGTCGTAGAGAGGGCATTGGACTGTTGTCGTGCACCTTTACTAGTCCCAAAGACATGATCTCATCCCCCTTCTTCACCCGAAGTATAGCCCGTAACAAAAAAGGAACCACCTTCAGTCGGAAGAAAAGCATACAGTACTAGAAGCAAGAGTTTGAACAAAATATCGGACTACAACAAAGTCCCAAAAAATACAACCAAAAACAGAGAAGCCATGTCTGTGATTAACTTGGGGTAATGTCAGCACTATCGCCCCTAGCCGGTCTCATGATATCACTGTTGCCTGTGCCTATGAGCTCCTTCAATATCCTTGCTTTCTTCTTGGACTCCCCGCTTGAATCTAGCCAATATGAGAACCAAAATTTTGTATTAGAGATTAGTTTATCCACAGTTGTATGCTTGCTATAAAAAATTCTATCATTTCTAGCATTCCATAAACTCCAACAAACAGCTAGTGTAACCAAATGCCATGAGTGAGTGAATTTGTGTTTGTTGTGATCAAAACACCAATATGAGAAGCATTCAGTAATAGACCCAGATAGGTTTGTGATTCGAAAAGGTTGTGTGAAGTGCAGCCAAGTTTGAGCAGCCACAGGGCACTCGAAGAAAATATGGTAAGTGGTTTCAATCTGACATGCACAAGAGGTGCATGTTAGATCACCATCCCAACCTTTAGAATGCAACCTTTCCTTGGAGTTTAGCTTTTCCCCACTCAGCATCCAAATGAAAATTTTGCATTTTAGTGGTGCGCAATTCTGCCAACAAGCTCAATAGGAAGGAGTGATGAAACCAGAAATGCTATAGAAGCTATAGGCTGATTTGACGATGTAGCCCCCGGTGCAAGAGTGATTCCAACGAGCGATATTAAGGTGCAGAGAAGGCTGAATGTTCGAAATAGACTGTAGAAGAATTCTCTTTTCAATAAGGATGATGCTGGAAGAAGAGGTGTGAAGGCTAGGTCTCCAAATCCAGCTGCCTTGGTCTAATGTGCCCTGAGAGTGCAGAGCGGCTTCTTTGTTCCATGCAGCTTCAAAAAGGGAAGGAAAGAGGGTAGCAATATTGTTACCCTCTATCCATTTAGAAGTCCAGAACTTAACCATAGTCCCATCGCCAAGTTGCCAAGAGATGCCTTGGTCGAATTGTTCTTTAAGTTTGAACAAATTCTTCCAAAAATCCAAAGCCTGGGTCTTGCAGATGAATTCACTAGTAGTGTTGTTAAAGTAGAGGGACTTGAGAGTTTGAGAGCAAAGGGAATCTTCAGTATATAGTTTCCACCACCGTTTCATGAGAAGTGCATTATTGAATTGTTGTAGGTCTAAGACTCCAAGGCCTCTCTGGTTTTTAAGTTGGCATATACGCTTCCAATTCGTACAAGAAACCCTCATAGCCTTGGTGTCTCCTCCAAGCCAAAAAAATATACTCCTCATTTGATCGATCCTGGCAATCACCCACTGAGGCAGCTTGAAGAATGAGGTAAAATAAGTTGGAAGGGCGCTAAGAACAGAGTTGATCAAAATGAGTCTCCCCCCTGGATAAAAGATGACCTTTCCACGTGGACAATCTCCTCTCTATTTTAAGGAGCAAAGGTTGTCAATCCCGCCTCTTGAGCCTCCCTTTAGAGAGTGACATCCCTAGATATTTGGTCGGTAGGGTGTCTTGTTTGCAGCCTAAGATATGAGCAAATGCATTGAGCTTGGCCTGAGAGTGTCCAAAATAAAGGATAGAAGATTTAGAGAGGTTGATATGGAGGCCAGAGACATTCGTAAAGAGATGCAAGAGCACTCTAAGGTGGAGCACTTCTTGCTCATCCCCTTTGCAGAAAATAAGTGTGTCGTCGACAAACTGGAGAATGGAGAGGTGAGCTAAGGATCCTCATAGGTTAAGCTGAGAGAAAGTACCATTATCTCTGCCAGTGCGCAACATTTGTGCAAGAACATCAACAACAAGTATGAAAAGCATCGGAGATAAAGGGTCGCCTTGCTTGAGACCCCTCTTAGAGACAATGGTCTTACCGCCAATGCCATTGACCAAAACATTAGATTTGGTAGAATGCAGTATGGCTTTGATACAAGAGCACCAAGGGGGGCCAAAACCTCTTGCAATAAGGAGTTGCTCCAAAAAATCCCAACTAAGAGTATCGAAGGCCTTGCGAAAATCAATTTTCAGCATAAGAGAATCAGATTTCTTAGAACAACACAGATTGATTGCTTCGTGAGCTACAAGAAAGCAATCAACCGTAGATTTACCTTTGAGGAAGGCACTTTGTGAACAGGATACTAGAATATGCAGAATAGGGCTCAATCTGTTAGCAAGAATTTTGGTGAAAATCTTTATGGAGTAGTTGAGCAGGCTAATAGGACGGTAGTCAGAAATAGAGGAGGTGCCTTCACATTTGGGAATGAGGAGAATGGTAGAGTAGTTCAATCTATCAATGACTGCTTCCCCATTTTAGATGGCCAGTAGCATACTACAAAAGTCATCTTGGATAGTCTCCCAATGCTATTGATAGAAATGCATAGAGAAACCATCTAGACCCGGTGTCTCCATTCATGCTGAAGATTGCTCGCTTTATTTCCTCCATACTGAATGTTGCTTCAAGCACGGAAAGATCAGAAGATGAGGGGGGATATAGAGAGGCCCATTCTACTCTAAAATCTGAAGCTGAGCTAGTGCCACAAATATCTTGGAATTGTGCCTCTGTAACACCCCAAAAAATTTTTTTTGAAAACTAAGTCTCCAAATTCAATTCTTTCAATTTCTATATCACTTTAAACATAAACTAAGAAAGTTATATTTCAGGAAAAATTTTGGCAAAGTCTCCCCTATAAATTTTGCCCCGAAACACAAAAAGCTTACGGAATTCTGCTCAAAATTCCGTAGCTCACAATCCACATAATATTTTCATGGGCTCCCCAGGCCAAAATGAGCAGATACACACAGGCAATATACTATAATGCTCTGGGGGCCAAACTCATAACGGATTATCAAATATCAATTAAAAACTATAAATTTCTTTGAAAAACAAGGTAAATTTTTAGAAAAATCCTTGTAAAACCTACCACAGAGCCCGGTACTCCACAACGAGGTGGGTACGGGTCACAAACATACCACATCACCTCACAATATACTCATCTTCGTCATATACATACTTATACACCCATAATACAATTTAAATCATAAATTTCACTATTCCTATAACTAAATAATACAAATTTTTAAAATAAAAAGTTATACTACCACTCCACACCTCACCTCTGCATTGATGAGAACCTGCAACAGTAGGGGACCTAGGGTAGTCCTCAGACTCCCCTAACCCCCCAAACACTAAGGGATTAGCCATTTCTGGTGTGAGTATAGTTATTAATCAAATAACAAATTAAAATAGTATAAAGAAAATAAATTAAACTTACGAATACCGAATTAAAATAAGGCAACCTGAATCTTGAATACAACAACATCGTCACTACAATGACATATCAATTACTCTGCCAAACCTGCATTCAACTATTTAATTATCCATAACTTCCCACATTTCATAATACACTTCACATCAACCTCGTATATATATATATACTTATCTTACATTCGCGTAATACGAATATTCATCTTTCCACACTTATCGTCATATCAGCATCTCACTATTTATAATAATATAACTACATGATGTTATTACATCATTTCACCAACTCTATTTAGCTATGCATTTCATTTACTTATATTATGTCATCAACACACATATTCATCCTGGAAGTTGTGCCGAGGCAGGTAGTTCCCACCATTTCCACGGAAATAGCAGGCAAGTAGTTCCCCGACACACTTCCAAGGTACACAAACTCATATCACATCATACTTTCTTTAATAACCATTTTCATACCCAATCTCATAATACAGGTATTTATTTTATTGTGTTATAATAAGTATCACGTCATAAACCTATGCATCTATTCTCATAATACCACCTTCCCTCATGCCTTATGACATAAATACCATATCTCATTGTCCATGCGATTTACTCACATTTCATCACATCATTCATCATTAACACATCATTAATAAGAATACTTATACTCATTGCATCAAAACCATGTTTTATAGCTCATTAACATCTCATTACATCACTTTAGTAATTCTCATTCTTATAAGTAATATATCTTATTATCATTTTCACTTAATCCCCAAACACAATCTGGGACCACAACATATCACATCCCATAGCCGATAGCTTGGGTAATAATCACTGTACCTCAAACACACAGTTTGGGTAATATCACATCACATCTCAAGCCGATAGCTTGATTATCAATTCACTTCAATCACCTATCATCTTCACTTCACTTTATTTCTCATTTCTATCAATCATTACCACTATTATATCCACTCACCCTGCGAATTATGCCAAGGCAGGTAGTTCCCACAATTTCCACAAAAATTGCGGGCAGGTAGTTCCATGACACAATTCCAAGGTACAACTCGTATCAATCTGTATTTACTTTAATGATCCCATACGTAATACAATTACTTTATACTGCTCATAATATCACATGCCTCTTTTACTTTCATTTTAAATTAACCACATACTGAAATTATCATTTCTTTTCATACACAACTCATAACTCGTGTCTCTTCATATTCATTTCATTCACAACCACTTTCTTTCACATTCACAATTCCTTTTCCTTTTCTTTACTATCACAATTCACTTTCTTTACTCTTATATTTATTTACACTTAGTTATTTTTATTAGTTTGTCGACCAGTGAGCCACAGTATCCCAACATACTGAAAGCCGACAGCCCAGTAAAACACGCGGACCGATGCTCACACAGAGTCTTACTCGTCCGAGGCTACGTCTTCCTTCTAGCCGAACTAGCGAGGGAACACCGCACCCCAGATAAACTGGGTACTTCCTCGCGACGTCTGTCATCGAGGGAAAAACACCGCACCCCAGGTAAACTGGGTACTTCCTCCCAGCCGATAGCCAGGAGGGAAAAACACCACACCCCAAGTAAACTGGGTACTTCCTCGCGACAGCTGTCATCGAGGAAAACCGGGCCTCAAGCCGATAGCTTGGGCGAAAAACACCGCACCCCAGATATACTGGGTACTTCCTCCCAGCCGATAGCCAGGAGGGAAAAACACCGCACCCCAAGCCGGTCCTTGGGTATTAGGAGGTCTAGCCCAAACCCCCAGGATTGCTGTAGGTACTGGTCAACAAAATCATCTGTTATTAGCATTAATCATTTCATCCTTTCAACTTACTTTATCAACACAAGCATTTCATTTTTGATTCACAAACCAGTCATGTCTTTGACTTTAACCACGTGAATTAAAACACATTTTATTAACACTTACCATCTCACCTTTTATCTTGCATTTGATGCACATCTGATGTCCACGATATAATTATCATCTCAGTATATCATAGATATACACACCATGTTATTTATTTTGCCATAACATCACCCATTATAAATACCATGCTATTTACCACTTCATTAAATCACCCATAAACATACACCAAGTTATATCGTAAATAAAAGAATTATAAGACGTTAGTCTGTATCGTAAGCGTATCAAAATATATAAATCATCACAGAATAATATCATATTATTGCCCATTATTTCATTTCGAACATAATTAAAATGTAAACATGTATCCAATTATTAATTTCATCCACTATTGCATCACACGTCATAATCATCTATATATATATATTACAAATATACCCCACACATGCGGGTGTCCCAGACAAAGGGGCCAAAATCACTTATTTTCTCTAATTAAATCTCATAATATCCAATTATAGCATACTAGGTCATACATCTTATTTCATGCAAGTAAAATCACCTATAAGGGTCTATATGTCCCAAAACATGCCCAAAACATGCATTATAAATGCACGAGTTTCCAACACATGATCACAATCACTAATTTCGTCTAATTACATCATATAACCTCCATCCATAACATGCTAGCCCATACACAAGGCTCCGCATATGCCAAATTACCTATATCGGCCTATATACCCAAAAACATGCACGAAACATGCACGGGACGAAAATATGCATAAACAATTCAATATATTTAGTTTTTATACTTCAACACGTCACATTAACCCATAATATAGGTTTTATATACTTAAAATAGTTAATTTCATCACATGTCTCAAAAACCTATTTTGGATCCTTAAAAATCCGTATTTTCAACGAAAATCCATTTTTTGGCATAACTCCCACAAAACATATCAAAAGGCCACGAAATTTGGCCACAATATAAAATATTCATAAACACAACGTACTCACCTGACGGCTCGAGCAAACGATGTCCCACGTCCGTCCTGTAGCCAGTCGAAGTTGGACTTTTTCCTCCTAATTGAAAAATTATAGAACTGATTAGTTTAAAGCTCAAAACTCGACCCACGGACCTCCAAATTTGAATCCGTCTTCACCCACGCATCACAAATGACATATGTAGGCGAGCTACATCGACGGATTTCAAATTCGAACCCCGATGCAAGAACTCACATATTGATCGGAGGCTTTCTAATAGGAAAATTTCCTATTTCCTAATTTCTTCAAACCCTTGGTCCTAATATCTCAAAATTAGGGTTAACAACAATAATGGAACTCATCTATACCTCCGAATTCATCAAATTCTCACCTCTATATCGTGCGGGCATTTCACCAAACACCCGGCGTGCACTTTTTACCTATAATCCATTTCACTCAATTTAATTGAGCTGGAAGCCTATAAAAATCATCCTAAATTTATATTAATACTTCCTTAATACTCTACACCCTCACCTGCATTTTCTACAATTATTTGGATCGAGTTTTATACCCGATTTCATAAACTCCATAATTCGAGTTTATGCCAAAATCACTACTCCCCATTTTATTCTAATGGCTCACTACAATTTTTACCACCATACCAGAGATAATTCTTATATATATATATATATATATATATATATATATATATATATATATATATATATATATATATATATATATATATATACAATTTTTACCACCATACCAGAGATAATTCTTATATATATATATATATATACTAGGTATGCCCGTGGGACGTGCCTACGGCACGTATTCGGGACTGCATGTAAATTTAGTTAGATTTATTTGATTGGGTGAATTGCATATAAATTTCTAAAAAAATTAAAACAATTTAACGAATAAGTGGGTGTAAACAAAAAAAAGGTGGGTATAAACAAATACATCCATCTTTCTAATACAATCAACTACTCTATACAGGCCTCCTCTGAAATTATATTGCTTCCTAATAGTTTTCCTTTAAAATGTTTCATACGGCACGTTATCGCGACGTCTTAACTTTCTTTAAAATGTTTAGTAAATATTTCGACAGTATTATTTAAAATTTTACAGGCAGGATTGTAGTAAAAATTTCGATAGAATCTTTTATGAAATAGTATTCCTTTGAGAGCAATTCCTTAACATCATAGACAGTCAAATTGAATCCTCCCTAGCCCAATCCAAGCCACATTACACAGACATAATATATATTAGGCTCTGGGGAAAAAAAAACTTCATGACTAAAGATATAGTTTGGAATCATAATAGAATTTAGGAAATTTTCTGAAAATTTTGACAGAACTTCCCTTAAAATATTAGCCATTTTACAGCAATTCCTTACGGAATTCTACTCACAATTAAAAATTTATCATCACAGTCAAGCAATATAAATCCTCCCCAGGCCAATCCAAGCAACATCACACAGACATTATATATATAGGGCTCTAGGAAGAAAAAATCTTCATATGACTAAGATACAAAATAAAAACCAAGATATCGTTTGAAAACATAATAGATTTTAGAAAATTTAGTAAAAATTTTAGCAAAACCTCCCCTAAAATATTAGCCCTTTTACAAAAATTCCTTACGGAATTCTGCTAACAATTAAATATATGACATCACAGGCAATAAATATCAATTCTCCCCAGGCTCAACCGAGCAACATCACACAGGCATCATATATATAAGGCTCTGGGGGAAAAAATCAGAATATAATGCAAGATACAAAATAAAAACCAAAAATTCGTTTGAAAATGTAATGAATTTTTTGAAAAACCTTCGAAAAACCTTTAAAAAACCAAACACAAAACCCAATACTCCACAAAATTGCGGGTACGGGTATTAACATAACTATATTATATCATCATTATATACAGTTACTTACATCATCTCCCAAAATGCTAAATATTATAATTATTACAACTATTACATCCTCCACCATATTAAACACCAACCAACTGAATAAAAAAAAAATTACATGGTTGTAGGAGAACACAAAGGTTTAAGTCTTCAAAAATGGGACCAAACAGTGAGCCTAAAAAAACATTAAGAGTTTTGAATCAAATAGTAAGAGTTTACAATAAACAATTAAAACAATAAAAGTTTGAAAACAATAGTAAGAGTTTTGAAACCATTACCTTTCAAACAGAACAATGTCTTGAACCAAACATGTTCTTCATCACCTTACCAAAAGTAAAACTGTCAATATGTACATAAACGATTCTGAGTGTAGATGACAATCTGGGGGAAAAAAGAAGCATTAAATTAGCTTTAAAAAAAGAAGCATTAAAAAGAAGCAATTGATTTGTATATAAAGGAGAGGAAATATATGATGATTAACTTTGACGTTCTAATTATTTTAACAAACCAATCAAGACATGGTTATGTTCTGAGCCTACATTTACTTAAAATATTTTGAGATTAGTTGTGTTGATATCTAGGATAAATAATTACAAATCATCTATCTAAACCCTTTCATTCTTATTGCATGCAGTTTGTACAGTGACTAAAGGTGACCGAAGGTGTGATGCTGAAAATGCGTTACGGCAAAATGAGCTCTGTATTTTATTTCACTGTATACATTTGAGAACTGTATGTAATATATTTGTGTCTGTTCATTATACTACTGTAAGTCAAACCATATATCAGATTTCTATGTTTAAGCTTTGTTTATTTGAATGTGTTAACCGTTTGCATTAACCATATACTAATGTACAATGTTCAAATCATATATTTTAGATAAGAAATTTTGTATGGATTAAGTTCTTGGTTCTTGGTTCAGATTAAGTTCAGTTGCAGTTCTTAGATATTGATTATCTTTGCAGATTGTTATCTGGTTTAGTTGCAGAATCCATCGTGAGGGAAAAGGTTTAGATGATGATTATTTGTTTCATTTATCTAGTAATTAGATTATGATACAGTGATAGGTTCATTTATTTGGTAATAGCAGATTAATTGTGCACAAATAGTATTTGGAATGTTGAGAAATAAACTGTACGAAATATTCAGTGATATGACATTTAACCAACACAGACTCCATCTGAATATACTAATTCCTTTCATATAAAGAACACTTTCAAATTTTGGTGGAAGGACTCGAAGAGGATAGGAGAGAAACAGATGTGAATAGTTGAATGCTTTGTGTAATAGTAGTAGGGCTTTAATGATTTCGCCCTGAGCAGTGGAAGATGACTAACATGGTTATCTAGAACTAAAAATATCCAACTATTTTGAGATTGTATTTTTTGGGCTCGGTGCTATATCTCAAGTTGAATTTAATATTACACTTTCATTTTTCTTGTCTCTCATACATTGGTTGATCTTTTCCCACAGGTGGTGCTAACTTATTCTCTGCTCGGGCAATTAAAATAAAAGAGGAAGATGATACTCTCAGGTAACTCTATGTTCACTGGGGTAAAAAGAAAATAATTAAACATGAGCAGTCTCTTAATATGCTGCAGAATTACAATTATATGATCCACAAAAGTTAATTGACTCATTCCCTTTATTGGTTTTGATCTATCCTTTATGTTTTAAATTTTGATCAGCTATAAAAATATTCAGATCCACAAAATTATTCGCCATGGTTGAAAAGTATTTAATAGTTTATAGAAGTAAAATGAGAAATTAAAGTGATTGGACTGTGCATTTATTTGTATTCACAAATAAATGAATTCATGTGAGTATCCCTTGCATATGCCCTTTAATGAGGTAAGCCTTCTCAATCTTGTCCCTTGTTTTTTTATCTCTAAGAGGATAAAGCAAAACGCTTCAGCCAACAAAAACAAAACATAGAACCTCTCAAACTTCTTTCATGATTTTGACAGAATAGTTATCTAAACTTTCTGGTTGTTGTGCTCATGCTATTTGGTTTGTTTCAGGACATACTACTTCTATGAGTTTGGAAACGGTGTACAGCATGTTGCTTTAGTTGTTGCTGTAAACAGTGGCAAGGTATCAATGTTTTTTCCTGTGAACTCTTCTGCCTGTTTATAGATTTTTTTTTCTTTCTATTTACATATTTACCTTTTCATGTTCAAGTAAATTAGATGAAGAATAAATCGCTCTGACTGCTGTTTGTTATGTATGTGTCAATGTTTTGGTGTGATTTTTCAGGAATTTCTTTTAAAAATCCCCCCAAATTCATTACAACAGAGTGTACACCTGGCTAAATTTCACACTTAGGTACAGTAAGGGAGATCAGTCCTATAAGCCAACAGGACAGTTTAAGTTTTACTGCAAGCCCCTGATATCTTTATTTCCCTTGTCCTGATATTTGGCTCTGATTTAGATTCCGTGTCAAATTAATTACATAATAACTGATTGCAAAAACTTGTGAAACTTTCATAGAGGTTTCTTGTGATGGAGGTGCTTTCGGACGATCAAAATTGACAGAATTGAGGTTCGCTCAATTAATCCATCAATCGTAATTGACTGAGTTGAGTTTCTTGTCTCTCTGAAGACTCTTCTCTCTCTCTCTCTCCCCTTCCAGATGTCTAAACCACCGCAGCTAGGGTAGCATTTTCCCCTTTGGTTTTGGTATTTTACTTCATGAAGTTCTGCTGAAGAGTAGGAATGCCTAGAAGCTTGCAGCTCCAATTTGGGCCTGGATAAACACCAATTTAGAGTATTCGCGCTTGAGAAACAAATGGCTGACATGTTCTGTTGCTAGCCTGCATAACACACTTCATCTTGCAGAACACCAGGGAGACCAGTTTAGTTGCAGTAGGCAGCTTATTTTATTATGCATGAATTGGACAGTATGCCATATGTGGGGAGTGAGAAGGGCACTGAACTTCCCTACATCAGTCAGTCTTATGATATATAGTTATGGATCCCTCCTGCCACCCTGAAAGGGAACACTAAATCATGGCAAATTGCTCTTTACTGGCACATGTCTTAAAACTCCAATATGAAAAGGTAGGAGGAGAACAAATCACCGTTGTCTAATACCTCTCTTACTGCCAGAGAAACCTGATGAGGATCCAGGGAGATGTCACATTCTTCGTTCCAGCCTTTCCAAGCTTGATTGAGAGAACCCCATAATTTTCATTTATGTAGTATACGTATTCTCTTTTGACACTATCAAAAGCTTTCTTACGATCAATCTTTATACAAAACCTACTCCCATTTTTCTTCTTAAGACATGTGCCAGCAAAGAGCAAATACCATTTTGTCTCCCTTCAACAACAATATGCATTATCACTTTATAAAGCTGTTTTTTCTGTGGATTTATCTGTTCAATGTTGTTCTTGGCTCTAAATGCTGCTCATGTTATATCTCAGGCAATCATTGCTGGAGCAACCGCACCAGAGTTCAAGTGGGAAGATGATGGCATCAAATTAAGATCTGCTGCCATATCTTTAGCTGTTTGATAAACTCTTATAGATACGTCATCATGTTTTAGCTTTGGTGCTTGCCTTTGAAAACATCAGATTCGGAGCAAAATGCATCTATATATATTTTTTTGGACAGAAATTTTGACAGAGTTGTTGGGTTATTGGAACACTGAATGTTTGCTCAAGCTAGAAATTTTTGGAAGAATCTAGTATTTGATGGATATCGTTATTGTTTAGTGTTGGACTTTTTCTTGTTTAGTTTGAAATTCGTTTCTGCTTTATGTAACTAATTCACGATTAATCCATGCTCTAATTGATTGAAATCTTTGTCAAATTACAGAAAAAAGATTATGTGATTTATAATTATTATTTAAAGTTGCTATTCAAGTTAGTTTAACTTAATTTTTCTCCATTAGTTGAGTAATGGAAAGATAAAAACTGTTCTGGATGAGCTGATTGATATTCATAAGTTGGTTGTCCATTAGGATGTGATATATCAAATATATTAGTATTATTATGGTTCCTTTCACGTGTTTTCAATTTTGGGAATACCTTTCATTTCTTCGTGCCACTGGGCAATCTAAAGCACTGTTATAGATTTGCCCGTGGACACGTGCCTACGGCACGTCTTCGGAACGATACAACACACGAAAAACCCTGTAAATAGTAATACTTAATATTTTAGTCATTTTCTCCGAAGATTATTCATTGGACTGTCTGTTTATAAGATGAATGATCAAGTCTTTTGCAACTCATCACTACAATCCATCACTTTTCCACCTAATTCTCCTTATTCCATCTAAAAATTGCCCAAAATTCCAATTTTTGCAGAATAAGTAATCATATTACTGTGTGCAAAAATTCTAAAAATTCAAGGTTTGCAAACTAAAAATTCTTACTAAAAATTCTAACAGTTCTAACCAAAATTCTAACTACAATTCACCTAATATCCAATCTACAATGCACCTAAAAATCCAAAATACAATGCAGTCAGTTTTGTTTAGATGAGAATTACGTTACAATCCGATCTTTAGATGTGAATTGGGTTACGCATAAAAAAAGTAACACATGAAAACCCAAATCATACACAAACTCAACAAAACGAATGCAGTCAGTGGTCGGGACAACTAAATGTAACACAAACCCAACCCACCCGACCACCGAATGGAGTCAATGAATTCCTTGTTACAAATAGACTTGGTAGCAATTATCACACATCTACATGCACTAAAAAAGTCATCATTCTATAGGTGTTTGGGAAGCCAAGTACAGTTAAATTAATTTAATTACTTTAGAGAAAGACTTGGAAAATTTAAATGAATTAGATTTAAGTAGAGTTATCTCAACTTGGAGATATCTATAGTTAACTCAACTCCTATAAGGGTGTGTTTAAGAATGAATTTAGACTAACTGAAGTTTATTTTAAGTAAAAGTAGAGATTTGCAATATATTATAGTAATGCAACATTTTCGGAAATCCTGATTTTCACACTCACATTTTGGGAATTACTCATACTATCTTTAATTAAAGAATTACTCAACGATTTACCATCATGAGAAATGATTGAATCTAAGTGAACATACTCCTGGCAATTTCCTACCAAACAACCTCATTTCTATACGGAGTCTTGATTAAATTGCTTTCCAAATCTGTTCTTCACTTCTCTACTTTCATTTTTTCTCATCTAATAAACTATACAATAAGATCAAAAAACAACAATCACCCACCATAGTAGGTAATTTCAAGTTCATTCATCAACAGCCAAGAGCCTAATAAATTCTCCATACACAATTCAAATTTTATCAAGTTTCCTAATATATTTTTACCACGTAATACACAAACACGTTCACAAAACATTCATGAGAGAGAAAGAGCTTACCCTATAAGCCGAAATCATAACTGAAATCAAAAGAAAATGCTTTTAAAATCTGTGCAAAAATAAAAATTAAGGGAAGGAGAATCCTCCTCCACTTCTAGCCAATATTTAGACATACCTCTCTTTCCCAATTCAATTCCGCCGGAAAGTTGTCCCAACAGCCCGTTCTTTTTATCTTCATACCTGAAATCAAATCAAATAACAAAAGAAAGAGCTTCAAAATCCGAGCTTAAAAAAATTATAAGAAAAATGAAAGAAAAGAGAGGATCATGTACCTCTAATTTGACGGCAATGAGAAATCTTTTCACTTTTCGCCAACTTAACATTCTTCAAAACTAACAAAATTTGTTGGTAGTCGGTTGCAAACTATGGTGAAAGAGGAAGATTGGGGTTTCCAAACTTGTACTAATTTCAGATATGATTGCCCGTTGACACGTAACTCTTCTTCTTCTTCGTTCTCACTCTTTGTTCTTGATCCTAGGTTCTTCGTTCTCACCACACCTGAACAGGTGTTTTTAGCTTTTCAATAAAGTTCATTAACCCAACAATAATAAAAATCATGGTAACACTTATGTCAATTTACAGCAAAAGCACTTATAGTTCGCAGCAATATCAAACAGAGCAAGTTCGTAGCCTTTGTACAATTTCTTGCATACAAAAACATCTTCACAAACATAAAGCAACAAAAGACACATGCAAATTTCATACATATATACTAAAAGACATTCAAACATATGTCATCAAAGCATGAGCTTAGTAGCAACTATATAATTAACAACTAATTAAATATAATCACAATCATATAAATAAACTAACACATTAATGAAATAAAACTCTACTAACTTACTTGACTCCAACCCAACAATCTCATGATCCCAAATTAACCAACATAACCCCATCAAAATCAAATTTAAACAATCCACAGTTAAAAATTAGAGATTCTACCTCTGTTAAAGTTAAACAATCATCTAAACCTCCTCAGTCCTCCCTTTTCCATCTAAACATGACATAGCATACTTTTACAAAAGCACTTCCTCGATATCTATCTAGGGCAATTGCTAATTTAGAAGTTAGCACAAATGCCAATTGTCCTATGGCATTTTGCTAATCGTGAAAGAACATAAATGAAGAAACTAACCGTTTTAGGGCCGATTCCTTTGAGCAAGACAGCTCCGCCTACCCTCTTCTGATCAGCATCCAAAACCTACAAAATACAAAACCCAAAGTGTAACTAACCAATGAACATAAAAATTCATCATAATAATAAAGTTGAAAATTATTATGAGATCGAAATTGGTTATGCGATCGAAAAAAGCCCTAGCAGAGTTGGCGTCGGTGGTGTTCTGATACTGTAGAGTGCTGATCAGACCATCAAGAACTGTTGGGTTAAGAAGAAAAAAATGATTGCGAACTTTGGGCACAAAACAGGAAATTTTGATCATACCTGAGATGGTGAAATCGGTGAAGGTGAGGGAGTCGGTGGTTGGATGGGGTCGCAGTATCGCTGGTTGCAAAGAGAGCGGAAGGGAGAAGCGAGGGGAGGGGGATTGCGGCGTCGTATCAGGTTTGGTGCGAGGACGCGACTGGAGGTGCGGGGCGGCGGGGAGAGTGGGGAGAGAGAGGGTTCGCGACTGGAGGTGGAGGTGGGGGTGGTAATTTTGGGCGAGAGAGAGCGGAGAGAGAGAGAGAGAGAGGGAGACGGTGAGAGAGAGAGAGGGGTTGAGTAAGCGGGATTCGGGAGAGAGAGAGAGACAGTGAGAAAGAGAAAGGGGGTTTTTTTATTTTGTGAGAGAGAGAGAGTGTGTGTGAATTTTAAAATGTGTGGGATTTGAAATTTTGAGCGGGAAAATATGTTTTGTGAGGTCAAATCTGGACCATTGATTTTGGGATAGATTGAATGTGAGCCACTTGATAGCTTTCTTTGTGTTTTATTATATTATATATATATTTATTTTACAAACCCAAAACCCTAATTTACTAACAAATTGCAATTTCTCTAACAACCCACTAATTTCCCAAATCTTCTACTTCCAACACTTCTAAATCTCTCTACCATCACAATCCTACTCAATAAAACTAACCACACTAAATTTTATACGAATAAATAAAATAGGGTATACCTTTTCAGAATCCTTTCGAAAATCCGATGCTACCACGTTGTAGAGGACCCTTCAATTAGCCATCCCCCTAATTTAATTTAGAAACAATGAAGAGATGGGGTAGAATCGGGTGGGGAGAATTCCGGCCAATGGGTTTCGGCGTGGGTGTTGCGGTCGGGATCAGAAGAAGAAAAGAAGAAAGAAGAAGTAAGAAGAAAATAGGGAAAGGGTTAGTTTGGTAATAAATATTATAATAATAATAATAATAATAATAATAATAATAGGGTATATTTGCAGATAAGCCCTCCAAATCCGAAATATTACAACTAAACTCCAACTCTTTTTTATAATAATAATACAAACAAGACAAGTACATTAAATTACCTTATAATAATTTCCCAAAATTATAAAATAAAATAAACTATATTTCCTCACATAAAATCTCAACTCTTAACTCTAATATAACAATAATACCAATCTACCACAAATATTCATACTAATATCAATATTTAATTAAAATACACCAAAATAATTTTCACCACTCAAAATATATAAAAACAGACATTTTCGGTATTTTACAAATTCGAGGTGTTACATTCTACACACCTCAAAAGAAGCTCATCCTCGAGCTATAGGGGTTAAGAAAACTCCCCAAACGATTTCAAGATACCTCCTCCACACCATTACCTAGGATTTCCAGGTACATTATCAACATCAAACCTTCATTGCACCATTAACAACTACCCAGCTGGTCATTGGATTAACTGCACTATGGCTTTACAATAACTACTAGTTTGATAGGATATATCACATCCAATGTCACCTCTAGCTGGACTTTAATCTCCCACGGCTCCACCACTTGATAGGTCTTTCACACCTTTCTCGACATAGAACAAGAAATTCATCCAGAATACCCAAATCTTCAGTTTATATCTTCAAAAGGCTTTTGCCGCGAATCTACATAATCATTTTCTTTTGTCAACTACACACCTCAAAAGAGGCTTATCCATGCTCACCCGATAATTAATATTTCTCCTCGCTCCGGACCAATAAAATATTCTCCTAGAATTTTGATACATCTTCGTGCCGCCGGGATAGACGATATACTGAGTATAAGGAGCATTCTCCATCACCCGCTACCACAAGCCATCCTCATCCAGATCACCAAATCTACGATAATAACAAGGATTTCCCCGGGTGGTATTTTATTTCCATACCAAGCTACCAAGGTACTCACTCAAGCCACGTGTATTGCCTCCTAAAATCATTTGCAAGAACGAGTGTTCAAACTCTTACGATCACAGAAAAGGCTGAACTATTCTCTGAAAACTAATTTCTCAACACCTTCAATACATGCCTTACTATTACTAATTTCAAATTTGCATAATTCACGCACCTCATATAACCACAACTGCCTCCTATGTAGGCCACGAGCGTGCTTTCAAGCATCAAACCCCACCTGATCCTATACTACATGCACTCCCTTATCGGGATGATAAAAACATGAGCTGTCGTTAATCTTCCTTTAACTCTTGAAAATATCTTTTCACGCTGTTCGGATCATACCAACGGCTCATTCTTTATAAGAAAATGAGTCATCGGTATAGCAACAATATAAAATCGAGGGATGAACCTCCGATAATAGCCAGTGAAAACTAAGAAACTCTGAATTTCCAACACATCCGAGGGTTATTTCCCATCTTGTCACCTTCTGAAATTTTCTTCGGATCCACAAATACGCTTTCAATAAACACAATGTGTCCCAAAAGTCATGCTTCTCACCCCCATAATTGGCAATTTACAGACATAGCATACCACTTTCGGCCCCAATCTATCGATCAGTGCTCCACCATACAGCAATTATACACCAAATATCATTCACATATACAATCATACCCTGTTAATATAAGGGTGAAAGGCCTAATTCGTCAAATTTATAAAAACTGCAGGGATGTTCGCCAGTCCCAAGATATCACTAAGAACTCATATAATTCATACCGAGTACGAAAAACAATTCCTGAGATGTTTTCCCTCTCTAGGGATTATCTGATAGTACTCGGTGTGCAACTCTAATCGGAAGATTAATGACACTCCCCACAACTAATCCAACCATTTATCTATTCTCAACAATAAATACTTAATAATCACCTTACTTAGTACACCTTCTCGGTGAACTACCTTCTTTGTTACAGTACTGCCGAGCGCCCTACGGCGTATCACTTGATCTGATAACTTTTTCCAAAACATCATCTCAAATTTTCTTTCATCTTTCCCATTCCTTAAGTGCTATAACACAAACTGATTTAAAAATTGGAGTCATACCAAATATCAAATCTATCTTGAACTCCAGAGTTCGCTAAGGTGGGGGACCAAAAGCCTCTTCAAATATATCAAAATCTTTGCAAACCCCATCAACAATCTCAATCTTTGTCTTAAATGTTTCCACCAAATCCAACGGGCATAATCTTCATCGTCCAAGGCATTATAAATAATCAAAACTGGGTTTCATCGGGCTGTCTCACCCGAATCCTCCCTGCACCATACCCCAACTACGCAGATGACCTACATAACCTTCTACAACCAATCAATCTTCCCAAATATGGGATAAAACCATAACCACACATCACTCCTCAATATATAAAATATACACCTACAGAACATATATCCATAGGACCTACACCAGATCTCCTGGGAATAGCCCCTTACGGCACACAGCAATCAATATAATGGAATACTCCAATAGTGCGCAAATTCACACCGAGATTTCTACAGAGATCAACCCATATGCAGGGTCGTGAAAGGAAATGCTGACTCAAGGTCAGACCAAAGTCTAATGGGGATCACACCATTCCACGATAGAATCTTTTCTTCAACAAAACACCCGCATAAACCACATTCTCTATCTCCAACTAAGCAATAAACCCATACTCACATAGCAAGATCACTAGGATTAACAATTTCCTAGTTAACCTAAGCTCTGATACCAAACTGTAACACCCCAAAAAAAAAATTTGAAAACTAAGTCTCCAAATTCAATTCTTTCAATTTCTATATCACTTTAAACATAAACTAAGAAAGTTATATTTCAGGAAAAATTTTGGCAAAGTCTCCCCTGTAAATTTTGCCCCGAAACACAAAAAGCTTACGGAATTCTGCTCAAAATTCCGTAGCTCACAATCCACATAATATTTTCATGGGCTCCCCAGGCCAAAATGAGCAGATACACACAGGCAATATACTATAATGCTCTGGGGGCCAAACTCATAACGGATTATCAAATATCAATTAAAAACTATAAATTTCTTTGAAAAACAAAGTAAATTTTTAGAAAAATCCTTGTAAAACCTACCACAGAGCCTGGTACTCCACAACGAGGTGGGTATGGGTCACAAACATACCACATCACCTCACACTATACTCATCTTCGTCATATACATACTTATACACCCATAATACAATTTAAATCATAAATTTCACTATTCCTATAACTAAATAATACAAATTTTTAAAATAAAAAGTTATACTACCACTCCACGCCTCACCTCTGCATTGATGAGAACCTGCAACAGTGGGGGACCTAGGGTAGTCCTCAGACTCCCCTAACCCCCCAAACACTAAGGGGTTAGCCATTTCTGGTGTGAGTATAGTTATTAATCAAATAACAAATTAAAATAGTATAAAGAAAATAAATTAAACTTACGAATACCGAATTAAAATAAGGCAACCTGAATCTTGAATACAACAACATCGTCACTACAATGACATATCAATTACTCTGCCAAACCTGCATTCAACTATTTAATTATCCATAACTTCCCACATTTCATAATACACTTCACATCAACCTCGTATATATATATATACTTATCTTACATTCGCGTAATACGAATATTCATCTTTCCACACTTATCGTCATATCAGCATCTCACTATTTATAATAATATAACTACATGATGTTATTACATCATTTCTCCAACTCTATTTAGCTATGCATTTCATTTACTTATATTATGTCATCAACACACATATTCATCCTGGAAGTTGTGCCGAGGCAGGTAGTTCCCACCATTTCCACGGAAATAGCAGGCGAGTAGTTCCCCGACACACTTCCAAGGTACACAAACTCATATCACATCATACTTTCTTTAATAACCATTTTCATACCCAATCTCATAATACAGGTATTTATTTTATTGTGTTATAATAAGTATCACGTCATAAACCTATGCATCTATTCTCATAATACCACCTTCCCTCATGCCTTATGACATAAATAACATATCTCATTGCCCATGCGATTTACTCACATTTCATCACATCATTAACACATCATTAATAAGAATACTTATATTCATTGCATCAAAACCATGTTTTATAGCTCATTAACATCTCATTACATCACTTTAGTAATTCTCATTCTTATAAGTAATATATCTTATTATCATTTTCACTTAATCCCCAAACACAATCTGGGGCCACAACATATCACATCCCATAGCCGATAGCTTGGGTAATAATCATTGTACCTCAAACACACAGTTTGGGTAATATCACATCACAGCTCAAGCCGATAGCTTGATTATCAATTCACTTCAATCACCTATCATCTTCACTTCACTTTATTTCTCATTTCTATCAATCATTACCACTATTATATCCACTCACCCTGCGAATTATGCCAAGGCAGGTAGTTCCCACAATTTCCACAGAAATTGCGGGCAGGTAGTTCCTTGACACAATTCCAAGGTACAACTCGTATCAATCTGTATTTACTTTAATGATCCCATACGTAATACAATTACTTTATACTGCTCATAATATCACATGCCTCTTTTACTTTCATTTTAAATTAACCACATACTGAAATTATCATTTCTTTTCATACACAACTCATAACTCGTGTCTCTTCATATTCATTTCATTCACAACCACTTTCTTTCACATTCACAATTCCTTTTCCTTTTCTTTACTATCACAATTCACTTTCTTTACTCTTATATTTATTTACACTTAGTTATTTTTATTAGTTTGTCGACCAGTGAGCCACAGTATCCCAACATACTGAAAGCCGACAGCCCAGTAAAACACGCGGACCGATGCTCACACAGAATCTTACTCGTCCGAGGCTACGTCTTCCTCCTAGCCGAACTAGCGAGGGAACACCGCACCCCAGATAAACTGGGTACTTCCTCGCGACGTCTGTCATCGAGGGAAAAACACCGCACCCCAGGTAAACTGGGTACTTCCTCCCAGCCGATAGCCAGGAGGGAAAAACACTGCACCCCAAGTAAACTGGGTACTTCCTCGCGACAGCTGTCATCGAGGAAAACTGGGCCTCAAGCCGATAGCTTGGGCGAAAAACACCGCACCCCAGATATACTGGGTACTTCCTCCCAGCCGATAGCCAGGAGGGAAAAACACCGCACCCCAAGCCGGTCCTTGGGTATTAGGAGGTCTAGCCCAAACCCCCAGGATTGCTGTAGGTACTGGTCAACAAAATCATCTGTTATTAGCATTAATCATTTCATCCTTTCAACTTACTTTATCAACACAAGCATTTCATTTTTGATTCACAAACCAGTCATGTCTTTGACTTTAACCACGTGAATTAAAACACATTTTATTAACACTTACCATCTCACCTTTTATCTTGCATTTGATGCACATCTGATGTCCACGATATAATTATCATCTCAGTATATCATAGATATACACACCATGTTATTTATTTTGCCATAACATCACCCATTATAAATACCATGCTATTTACCACTTCATTAAATCACCCATAAACATACACCAAGTTATATCGTAAATAAAAGAATTATAAGACGTTAGTCTGTATCGTAAGCGTATCAAAATATATAAATCATCACAGAATAATATCATATTATTGCCCATTATTTCATTTCGAACATAATTAAAATGTAAACATGTATCCAATTATTAATTTCATTCACTATTGCATCACACGTCATAATCATCTATATATATATATATATTACAAATATACCCCACACATGCGGGTGTCCCAGACAAAGGGGCCAAAATCACTTATTTTCTCTAATTAAATCGCATAATATCCAATTATAGCATACTAGGTCATACAACTTATTTCATGCAAGTAAAATCACTTATAAGGGTCTATATGTCCCAAAACCTTCCCAAAACATGCATTATAAATGCACGAGTTTCCAACACATGATCACAATCACTAATTTCGTCTAATTACATCATATAACCTCTATCCATAACATGCTAGCCCATACACAAGGCTCCGCATATGCCAAATTACCTATATCGGCCTATATACCCAAAAACATGCACGAAACATGCACGGGACGAAAATATGCATAAACAATTCAATATATTTAGTTTTTATACTTCAACACGTCACATTAACCCATAATATAGGTTTTATATACTTAAAATAGTTAATTTCATCACATGTCTCAAAAACCCATTTTGGATCCTTAAAAATCCGTATTTTCAACGAAAATCCATTTTTTGGCATAACTCCCACAAAACATATCAAAAGGCCACGAAATTTGGCCACAATATAAAATATTCATAAACACAACGTACTCACCTGACGGCTCGAGCAAACGATGTCCCACGTCCGTCCTGTAGCCAGTCGTAGTTCGACTTTTTCCTCCTAATTGAAAAATTATAGAACTGATTAGTTTAAACCTCAAAACTCGACCCACGGACCTCCAAATTTGAATCCGTCTTCACCCACGCATCACAAATGACATATGTAGGCGAGCTACATCGACGGATTTCAAATTTGAACCCCGATGCAAGAACTCACATATTGATCGGAGGCTTTCTAATAGGAAAATTTCCTATTTCCTAATTTCTTCAAACCCTTGGTCCTAATATCTCAAAATTAAGGTTAACAACAATAATGGAACTCATCTATACCTCCGAATTCATCAAATTCTCACTTCTATATCGCGCGGGCATTTCACCGAACACCCGGCGTGCACTTTTTACCTATAATCCATTTCACTCAATTTAATTGAGCTGGAAGCCTATAAAAATCATCCTAAATTTATATTAATACTTCCTTAATACTCTACACCCTCACCTGCATTTTCTACAATTATTTGGATCGAGTTTTATACCCGATTTCATAAACTCCATAATTCAAGTTTATGCCAAAATCACTACTCCCCATTTTATTCTAATGGCTCACTACAATTTTTATCACCATACCAGAGATAATTCTTATATATATATATATATATATATATATATTTTACAAACCCAAAACCCTAATTTACTAACAAATTGCAATTTCTCTAACAACCCACTAATTTCCCAAATCTTCTACTTCCAACACTTCTAAATCTCTCTACCATCACAATCCTACTCAATAAAACTAACCACACTAAATTTTATACGAATAAATAAAATAGGGTATACCTTTTCGGAATCCTTTCGAAAATCCGATGCTACCACGTTGTAGAGGACCCTTCAATTAGCCATCTCCCTAATTTAATTTAGAAACAATGAAGAGATGGGGTAGAATCGGGTGGGGAGAATTCCGGCCGATGGGTTTCGGCATGGGTGTTGGGGTCGGGATCAGAAGAAGAAAAGAAGAAAGAAGAAGTAAGAAGAAAATAGGGAAAGGGTTAGTTTGGTAATAAATATTATAATAATAATAATAATAATAGGGTATATTTGCAGATAAGCCCTCCAAATCCGAAATATTACAACTAAACTCCAACTCTTTTCTATAATAATAATACAAACAAGACAAGTACATTAAATTACCTTATAATAATTTCCCAAAATTATAAAATAAAATAAACTATATTTCCTCACATAAAATCTCAACTCTTAACTCTAATATAACAATAATACCAATCTACCACAAATATTCATACTAATATCAATATTTAATTAAAATACACCAAAATAATTTTCACCACTCAAAATATATAAAAACAGACATTTTCGGTATTTTACAAATTCGAGGTGTTACAGCCTCAAAGCAAGATCTAATCGCCGACTGGTCTGTGATTAGGTCACCATTGTGAAGGAGTGAGAAAATGAAATTCTTGCGTCGCCTCCCATTAGCCATAGAGTGAAAGAACTTTGTGTTAGCATCGCCCTGTTTGATCCAAGTGATTCGTGATCTTTGTCTCCAATAAGTATTTTCTGCTTGGATCAAATGTTGATATTCAGCACGGGCAGCGGAGAGTTCAGCAGATTGGGAAGGGTTTAAAGCTTGAGAATCAGCTAGAATGTCGAGGTTGTGGATAGCTTCGAGTAGGGACTCCTTGCATTTGGGAATGTGACCAAATTCCTCATTTCTCCAACGTCTGATCCTTCTCTTTAAGAGTATAAGCTTCTTGGCAAAAATATCAACCTTGGATCCTGCGCAGCTAAAGCTGGACCACCAAATGAAGATGTAGTGATTGAAATCCTTGCGAGAGGCCCATGCACTCTCAAATTTGAAGTAATGGATTTTGTTCTGAATTGCTTGGGAGTCGAGAATAATAGGGCAATGATCAGAAGCAATGCGGGGTAGGGAGTACTGAACACAGAATGGGAAAGATTGATCAAATTGACTTGAGATAAGGAGGGGAAAGATTGATCAAATTGACTTGAGATAAAGAATCTGTCTAACCGTGAAAAAGAAGGATTTTCTCTAAGATTGGACAAGGTGTACTTCCGACCTGCAAGCAGAAGATCGATGAGCTGTAATTGTTAGATCCATTGCGAAAATTTTTCATGTCTCTACTAGAGCCAGAGCCTTTATTTCTTTCTTGATTGGAAATAGTCACATTGAAATCCCCACAAACGACCCAGGACAAAGTAGTCTTCTCCGGTGCAAGATTTCATGAAAACAGAGGTCTCTATCATCAAGCTCAAAAGGGGCATAAACAGAGGTTAAAGACCATTCCAAGCCAGATGACCTGATGCGGAAGGAGAGGGAAATAGAGAAGATGTCGATTGCACAATAGATGCACTCAAGGACATTATCATTCCAACCAATAAGAATACTGCCATGACTATCGGTGGCGTCTAAGGATCTCCAATTGGTGATAAAATTGCCTCCAATAGAAGAAAGTTTGCATGGAAAGGGATTGGATAACTTGGACTCTTGCAGGCAGGCCACAGTGATTTGGGCATTGCGAAGGCCATCTTAGATAAGGGCACATTTATAGGGGTTGCCTAACCCCCGAACATTCCAACTTCCGATCTTCATTGAAAAGATAAAACACGGCAAAAGCAAAAGCAAAATCAAGCTAGGGTGCCAATAATCTCAGGCAACTAGTTGAGGTGTTGCTGTTGATTTGGGGGATCAACTGCAACCTCTGCAACCTGCTTGAGTTTGATGACTGAGTGTGGCCCAGTAGCCTCCACTCCTACAGATTTCGCTACTTCAATGATATCCTCGTTAGAAAGCAAAGCAAATGGATTACGGAATGCATTGGTAATAGAATTCTTGGAAGATGATGTACCTGCAAATTTGTGGAGGGACACAGCCTTAACAGAGGAATGAAGATGTTACAGGAAAAACCTGGATGAAGAGATTTTTGTGGCAGATCTGCTGCACTTACGACGCTTGCTTGCTCCTTCAAAACCCGGGGGGGGCAGAACCTGAGGAAGAGGATGAGACATTCAGGCGATGCCTAGGGATGAGGGATTTGGTTTTGAAGCTAGCTACTCTAGCTTCCATGGTGTCTGCGCTGAATTGGAAGGTCTTTGGGGCCTCTAGCTTGGCAACGCGTTCGGTGACTGCTGCCTCAAGTGCTGACTCCACTGCAGGTTGAATTTCTAGGAATAAAGACTGAGGAATGTTAACAATCTTGCCCTTCCACTCCATCTGACACACCTCCTCTTCTGGTGTGATATCATGTGAGCTGGCAGAGCTATCGGGGTGGGTTTGAGAAGCCACAGTAGAAATATCCAAATTGCCCTTGGGAGAGTCAGATTTAATCTCAATGATGGGGGGAGCGTCGATGACCAAATCCTAGACAGGATTTGCCTCAACTGTTGCCGCAATTTGCTGAGGAGGAGGGACCACTTTTGGAACTTTCTCACTTGATTCCGCCATATCAAAAATGTTCAAAAATTGATTTGTAAAAAAGGAAAGATTCTGTGGGGGCGGTGACTGTGCCGCAAAATTCTTAACCGAACTAGCTGTCTCCTGGATCTTCGCCTTTCCTTTCTGGTCCCCGATAATTCCTTGATTTCCTTCCAAATTTTGTGGGTGGTTAACAGCCACATGCTGCTCCTGCGACGCTTCCCTCCATTTCCAGAAGCTAGTGGAGGATCTAGTGTTTTGGGAAAAAAGCTGTATCTTGCTGCTGGCAATGTCAACGAAGGGGATTGGGTTGCCGAGGATTAGCACAGGCACCTCATGAACTTGCAGCTCCTTGGACCAAGGCACTCGATAATGAATGAGGATGTTCTCTGGGATGTGGCTAACATCTTCAACTTCAATTAGAATGAGGGCTTGATCTCAAGAGACCACATTTTTCATATCTCCACTCATGGTAACATACTTTCCGAAGGGCTAAACAATCTGCTCGATGGAGCTTTGATTCCACATATGAAAAGGCACCATAGGAACGTTGATCCAGATGAAGCTTGGCTTTGGCTTCATTTTAGCTCCATACTCCCTTGACCATGGAGAGAAGGTCGCGTTAAAGCCGGAGAACTGGAATACACCGTCGGCAATAGCCCTTTTGGCCTCTTCCTCTGATGGGAATTGGACGTGGAAAACTCCATCGCTAACCCTCTTAACCTCCCACCATCCTCCCTGTCGCTTCCAGGCAAAGTTAAGAGTGCTCTTCACCGTTGCCGCATCTGGGCGGGAGCGAGGGTTAATCAGATGAAGAAAAGCGCTTGCATGCAGCGCAGGAAGGGCGGATGCTATTTCTGAGTTATGAGCTAACTCGATGGCCAAGGACTCCTGCCTGTTGAAGATCGGACAATCACGAACACGATGGCTGAACTTTCGATAGTTAAAATAGTGAATCCCGCTCCTGCAGCAGTCTGCCGCCAGATGATCCATGTCTCCACAACGCATGCAATGAGTCTCCATTTTTTTCGACGATTTCCTTGATGAAGCTTGAGGCAGTGAGGGGTGTAGGAATTTGGGGGGAGGAAGGGTTTGGGGAGGAGTGGGGGCTTCTTTGGTTGGGAAGTGAAAGGGGTAGGATGCAGTAAGTGTGGGCGGTGAGATCGAGGTGGGTAATGATGAGGGGTAGGGGCCATTAGAACCTGAGCATAAGATCTACTCTTGTTCCAAGGCAGCCATGCTCTCTCCTCTCTCTTCTCTCCTCTCTCCTCTCTCATTTTTTTCCAAAAATTATTTTTATTTTTATTTTTATTTTTATTTTTATTTTTATTTTTATTTTTATTTTGTAATTTGATATTACTTGTATGAAATATTATTTATCTATATGTTCTTATAATTATTGTCTTCATTCACTATTTTCCTTTATCTTTTTAGTTTGTACTCTCAACAAAATCATAATGTAGAATATTATTTTTGAATTAATTAATCACTTTTCATCAATTTAAATAGAGGCCATCTCGATCTCTAAATTCAAATAATTTCCTTGTTTTGTATTTTGATCTAATTTGTGTGAAATTTTATTCATGAACTTCATTTTATTTAAAAATTTGTAATTTATTAAATCAATTTAAATTTGGTTTTAATTTCTTTTATTTATTAGTTATTTGCATTTTTTATGAAATTACTATCTAATACTTGATCTTAGTTTTTTTTATATTTTAAATACACTCAAAAAACCGGCCCGGCCCCCACCCTTAGGGCCGGGGGCCAGGTCCGGACCTCACATTTCCCCTAACTCAGCCCGCCCTGCAAATTGGTGGAGCCCGACATGTGTTGGCTCGGGACCGGGCAAAGCCCAGGCGGTTCTTGCCCGGCCCGGCCCAGGTAGCCCGAATGCCATCCCTAGACCGGGCCGGGCCTTTGGGCTATTTGGGTCTCTTGAAAAAAAAAGAATTTTTTAATTTTTTGAACTTTCGAATTTGAAACGGATCAAAGAAATATTTTTTTAAAATTAATAATATGACCGTTTCAAGAAATAAATGAGCTTTATGTTATAGCTGTTTCAAGAATTTAAGAATCTTTATTATGTAGCCTTTTTTTATTAAATGCATACACTATTTATTCCTTCATGATTACTGGTAATAAAAATGTATCATTTTTTGAAAAAAGAACACAAAAAAACAAAACAGTCCTTTCTCTTCTTTTAGTCTATTTTCTAGAGTGGTCTTTTGCTTTGATTTGGGTGGTGCAAGTTGGTACGTGCTGCTATTGGATCATTAGGCAGCAGTGTAGACATAAACTCATTGTATCCCGGGAGAAGTGTTTGGTGATCAACGATTCATCTCCAAAATTGGCCAAATAGTTTCTTAAAGAAAGTGCAACCCACGCCTCGAGCCACTTTTCACTTTCTTCCTGTTGCAAATCAACTCCATAGTCATTCTCAGAAGGTTCATTTGGTGCACTCAGGTATACCCAATTTTATTAACAGATACCATCATAAACAACCCGTTATCCACAAAATGGCAATCAATTTCCAAGTGTTCCACCATTGAGTTGTAGCTTAGATGGTAAAGATTTGGAATGAGTAAAGAGAGATTTCAGGTTCGATACCTAGCTACGTCGTAGCCTTTACTCAAAAAAAAATTAAAAATAATAAAAATCTATGTGTTCCATACGAGCATGGAACACTGGGTTGGCGGTGACATAAATTGTACTCGAATTCAGAACCCCTTTAATAATGCATGCCCTCATGTCCAATACGTGGATCTGCCCTTGGCTCGAAAGGAAACTAAAGAGATGAAACTGAAGAGATGAGAGGGCACCTTCGTTGAATACATCAACAACTT